>JAYWMT010000374.1:0-307345 GCA_039090855.1 Macrothele yani
CATTTTCACCCATTGACACATAACACAGGCTATCTGAAAATCAGACGAGCCAAAATTAGAAACTCAACATTATTCTCTTTGAACAAAGAGAAATTCCAAGTTATTACTTCAATTAAAAAACAAACACTTATGATCGTTATCTTGGTTTAATTACATTTCAGTCGTAAATCTAATTTAAAACTATAAATCTAGCATACATTGATATTTAACTTTCCTTTTAACCACTTCAACTAAGACAACAACAATGGTTACCTCACGGTTTTCAATAAGTGTTTAAATTATCACATATGCCAGTAACAAAAGTTGTTTAAAGCTATGAATCATATGTTTACAAATAATAAGTGAAACAAAAATATTTGCTATGTAATTTTGTTTAAAACATTATTGAACGGTAATGTCCTAATACAAGCGAAATTTGAAATTCCCCGGGAGATGAAGAGAAGTCTCAGGTTTAGATCACGGGTAGAGCCTGCAGCTAACTTATCTGACGACCGTTAACATTAGAACCCGTCAGGGGCAGGTCTTCAAATTTGCGTTTTCAATTGCAACACAGAAAAACGCCGAGGATTGTTAAGGAGCAGTATATAAATTCAAATCTGACTTCCTACATCCACAGAAAAAACATTTGCATTCTGCTACATTACAGGGACTTTTTTCTTCCATAAATTTGTGGGTGTACATCTTTTTTCTTATACAAGCACGTCCTCCTGTTTAAAACAATTGATCATTTTACTTGCAATTGGTAGGGTCACATTTGCCACAACTTCAACTTGGACTGTTTCTGGTGGTGGCCTGCTACTTTACCCAAACTATAAGCGAGAACAATTGATTTTTATATACTTACCTTTTTTTTCACCTCATCCACTTGAGGCCCATATGACATGTCCTCACAATTCTTATCGTAAAGTGTATGCATTCATTTCTTTACGCAGAAAAAATGGATGTTAAGCAAATTACTGAAATACTCCATTGTGCATGAACTAGTACTTGCCTTGTGTGTTACACACATTCTGAGGTTCCATCTAAGTGCTTTCATTACATTGTAAAAACTTTTTTGTTCAGAAGTGCTTTATTTTTAATAGTTGCAAGACTGTTATATTTGCTGTCGCGGTAATGACATTTAACAACTATTTTAATATTAGCCTACGATCCATTTCAACGATATACTACAGATACCAACTGTTCTAAGCTTTAAAACAAGTGGTGTTACCCTGATGTGTCACTTTTAGGTCAAGAGATCGCTCTAGGTGTCAGTTCATTTACATTCACTGACACCTTGGTTTTCTTAATAGTGCTCTCACACGTTTTCCTGTTACACAACTTGTTGGGAAAAGTTGCTTCGGTCTGCAACGTACATTTGATGCTACAACTTAGTTAAGCAGTTGTGCAGCAGGAAACCGAGCGATAGCCCAAGAGAGAATTCCAAGGGGACAGGATATGCAAATGATTTCACACCAAGGGCTATCTTGTGAAATATGGGATATACAGAAATCTAATACAATTTGTCTTACAGCTCAGAACAAGTGGTATATGAAACATACGGTCGAAACAGACCCTAAGATAACACTTAAAAATCATTAAATATTATTACACTAACACCAGGAAAAGCAATTAAGCAACTAGTGGAATTAAAGCTACCTTTGAAATTAGATGTTATATTGCAATAAATGGATACTAAGACCGTTTAACACACCGACAAGTACTAGTTCATACAGCAGGGACAATTTTAGTAATTTATGTGATCTCAATTTTTTTTTAATTTCATAAATAAATGGATCTCCCAACCTTAGGCTAAGAATTAGGAATCATATCATTTTGAGGTAAAGTGAAAAGGGAGGTGACAAAAAAGAAATGCAAATGTATGTAGGATATCAGCCCTCGTACACAGTGTAGGCCACACTAGCAGGTACCAGATCTAATAAGTAAGGGATAAAGTAAAAGTGACCCACGTTATTCTAAGTAGGAATACCATCTGTTGTAATAAAAGGAAATCTCTGAACAGAGAATATAGAAGTGCATATGGAACGGTACTTTTGTGCACTAAAATAGAGTGCTGATTTTTTTCTGTCAATGTCGGATTAGTTTTGTTTCCAAGGTTAATGTAACAAATGCAATTTGCAGACTGGTCCCTTATGGCTCCAAAATATGACGGACTGGGACATGACAGCCAGCCGTCTTAGTCTGTGGTCATCTCAGGGATACTTAAAAACACTGCATCTCTCGGTGAATTTATAAGCTGCTTTGTATTTGGACACATTGCACCCTGAGAACTTTTCTTACAAATTCAAACATTGCAAATGGGTGCTCTTTAAATCTGATTTTCTGAGTCCGGTCCGAACCTATGCTGACAAAGTAATTTCCTCTGCTTATTGTGTTCAGTACTTTCATAGGTGTAACTTTCCACCTAGCAAGAGTGATTACGCTTGGATTTAGTGCCAATTACTAAATGTGTTGTTTGGTATATTGACTGATTTGTAAATGTATGTTTGGTATTTTCTTTTTTCCTCCGACACATAAAACACAACTGATTTCCCCGTTTAATAGATTAAAGTCCTTTTATTTTATTTTATTTTTTTTGATTGGAGGTTTTAACGACCACCGTGAGCAAACTCAATGGGCTATAAGCAGTCGCCCGTCGCTAATTTTAGTCACTTGTTCCAGGCAAGAGGAGAGAGGCCAAGTGCCGTAAGCCAAAACTTGCAACATCCATGCCTGACCGGGATTCGAACCCGGACCCTTTACGGACGAATGATCCGATGTAGGCCAGCGCCTTTGACCACTGCGCCACCGGGGCGGCTAAGTCCCTTTTATGGAAGATACTAAATATTTTTTAATGAACGTTTCTGAAAGGAAGAGTTATTAACCCTTGCTTGCATGAAAATGTATTTTAAGAGTCCGCAGCTTATCGTTACATAAATTATTCTATTTTCTGATCTCTGTGTAATAAATCGTTCACAATTTCGTCTTGTCAATAACACAGTGACTGACATGTAAAAACATGATACATCAAATACTGTTCCGTATTTTCGTCTTTTTTTAATCATATATGACACATGTTTAACAAAACAGCATAGTTTGTTTGGCCATTTTGAAAAAGCGCATATTATTCGCTTCAATTTGGAGAGTTACTGACAACGCATTCTGTCAAGATATATCCCAATTTTATCTAATTCGCAGAACCTTTCTTCACATTATAAATACAAACTCTTAATGCATTTTATCACACTTAGACGTTAAAATATATTTTAGTAATTTCGTGTCAATTTTATCATATTTACGGTATTTAAGAGAAAAGGTTTAAAATTTTGGCGCATTGTTATGATGCATTTTACACATTTTTGTACTTTGGCACTTTCAAAACGTGTATATATACCTGTGTTTAATTCCATGAAATCATTAGTATCGTTTACTTTGTCAATCCAGATATATAACTGTGCTTTGAGAGCTGGATCTGATTTTATAATATATTCATAAATGCGCAAAGACACAGAATTGTCGTGTTACTGTAGAAACTCTGTTTTTGTGTTCTTGTATCACACTCGAGATACAAAATGAACTTGAATTGATCACGTAATGGATAATTTTCTTATTAAGGTCACTTTTGGAATCTGATTAAAAATATGAAAAGAACAGTGTATGCGATGTCCACTTTGTCACACTTTGGCGAACTGATGTGATTTCACACCATACATAAAGAATGATATGGTCTGACGGCATTTTAAGCAAATTGTAGTTATTCATTTTTAGCCATATACAGAGTGATTTTCAGGTGATGCGTGTACAAACTTCTGGGAAGGGTAGGTTGAACAAACACAAATCGGAATCACAAATAGCAGTGCAGGGTCATGTAAACGCCATCGTCTGGACTTCGTTAGAAGGCGTTGTTCGGTAGAGAAGACTGCTCATACGTTCTTTCAAGATACCCGATCATTTGTATACTGGCCGCATACTGTGATAGGAATGGCTGAGTTCACTGCAATTGCGGAAATGGCTGATAATGCACCTAACATACAGAGCAGCGGACCGCAACTTGGACGAGTCACCGTACGCAGCTGTGCCAGGAACAATGTATCCGAAGAGAACCGGAGTGAACAACCACCGAGTGTTTGCACTGCTTAATCGAGAGAGTTATGCGACATTGTTTCTTTCCGAAGGGGATTGCCAGGTGTGTTGGGAACGGTAGGTCCGCACCTGGACATCGAAGAGCATCTGTTGAAGTCATACAGCAGACACTCGGAAGTTCCAATACCACGAGCAATTGCCCATCGGTTCGGTCTGTCCCAATCCACCGTATGGAGGGTTCTGCACGAGAGACCAATTGCATTCATGTCATGTGCAGCACGTTCAGACACTAAGCCCTAAAGATTACCCTCAGCGCATTGCATTTGCGCTATAGTTCACTGCAGAAGAGTGCTGGAGAAGAACCCACGGAAGTTCATGCGTCTTTCTGACTGCTGTTCACAGACGAAGTGTGCTTAACACGAGAGGGTTGCTTTAATGCACATAACGATCATGTATAGGAGGTGGAAGATTACCCTCATGCTGTACGACCACGTGCAGCACAAGACAGTTTCTCTGTTAATGTTCGGGCCGGCATTGTCGGAAGTAATTTAATTGGCTCACCTACCTTGTAGCCTCCTCGTCTGGACGTGAGACGGAAAAGAGTTACAGGACATTTCTGCAGGACGTCTTGCTACAGCTATTGAACGAACGTTAATATGACCCTCAGTAGCTGGAGCCGTGCAAAACCGTGTGGTTCCAGCACGATGGTGCACCCGCCCATTTCACCAATGACGTTTCGTCATCACTTAAACATGACATTTGGACATTTGGTGGATCGCGCGTGGTGGTAAATCCTTCCATTGGCCTGCAAGATCGCCTGACTTAACAATGCCTTGATTACCTCTTCTGAGGTTACATCAAAGAATGACTGGTGTACGTCACCCCTGTTGAAAGTGGTGAAGACTTTCTAGCAAGCATCTCTGTAACTGCTTCGGAAGTCCGAGACATGCCAGGACTTTTCCAAAATGTACGTGTTTCCATGCGCCGACGATGTCAAGCCTATGTTACAGCTCATGGTAGCAACTTTGAACAATTTCTGTAACCTCAATGCATTTCGCAAATGTCTTGTGAGTAATAAAAAGCATTTTATTCTCTTACGTGCTGCTTTGTATACTAGCACATGAAGATGGCGTTTTCGACCCTACATTGTTATGTGATTCCGATTTGTCTTTATGCAACCTACCCCTCCCAGACGTTTTTACACGCTTAGCTGAATCACCCTGTATATATGTTTGAGGAAATTAAATTTGTTTTTATGGAAATTAGGTTCTATATGCCTAAATGCAACAATGTTGTTGATATATATTCGGCGAAGAATCTAAAATAAATTTACCAGTTTTGCTCTTTTCGTTAAGTTAGTAATACATAAACAGATTCAAGCTGCTATTTGTTCCACAATTTATGATATATTTTACAGAATGTGAATAACTGTGGATGCATTGCCTTCCTAAGTCTCCAAGTGTTTCCATTACATTCATCAACGTGGATGATTCATTCGTTATTGAAGAACATAATTTTTGTTTCTTATATACTGCTGAACGTGACATAAAAACAGTTACTAATATTGAAGGAAGAGTCACTTCAATTTTCTTCCACATGGTATCTTCAAAACAGACCTACTGCTATATCCATGTTTCAGAAGTTATCCTCACCGCTGAATGCACAACAATTTTGTTGGAAGAGAAGGTTTTCCACATGTTTCTTTGCAGAAACTAATGTGTCATCATATAATCTGAGGTCATTCATCTCGAAACATTGAAGACCTATCAAAATGGTCTAAATTCTCTAAAAAAATGATATTTTACCAATAAACGTATTTCGAAAGAACCGACAGCGCTGGGGCATTTAACTGCTTTGCAAAAGCCAAAGCAAAAATAAAATATTCCCTTTCCTGTTACGTCCCTCTGGAGTAGCCTAACTATTCTGCAACTAACACGAATTCGACTTTTAACGTGGGGCCTACCTAAAGGCATTTCAAGACATCAGATGAGTTAGGAACAACTTATTTTCAAAATCTGTTAGATTTGTATACCATCTTTTTTAATATTACGCGGGAAACATGTCAATTTATGGAAAATATATTTTTAAAATACAATTGCTAAACAAAATTTCAAAAACACATACAAGGAGGAAAAATACCCAAAATTTATGAGATAACATACAGAATATAACAAAAAGAAATTGTAAAAATGCCCTAGCATGGAATTATTAAATTTTGCAAATACATCTCTGGATCTTATTAAATCATCTAATTTTATCATTCGGATTGGTTAGATGATTGCCTTTAAAAAAAGCAATAGAATATTCGTCTTATATCTCCCTGTGTTTCTGCAAAGTTGTTTCACACGAATTTGTTCTGATTGGTTTTTAAGGTCATTTACACTACTGGCAATTAAAAGGGCGACACCACGAAAAATTAGAGAAGTCAAAGCATATATTTATTATACAGAAAGCAGATGAGTGACTCAAAGGGGAATAGATTACAAATACTGCGCGATGAGACAAGGGGATAACATAACACTAGTATCTGGTGTAGACGTCGGCAATTACAACAGTACACCTGAACTTTTGATCTAAGTGGTCTGTTGGCAGTTCGATTACGATTTCGCGATTCTGTCGATTTAGCTGTTCGGGGCCATTGGTTACCAGAAGTCGATACGCCAGTTTGGTGGTGTGAAGAGATCATTGGAATTCCGCAAGTCGGTATTCGTTCCTCCGCTAACGATTGTCGCCATATTCTTCCCACCGTGGACGCATGACATCCTGCACGAGCACCGATGTCTCGGAGTGATTATCCGTAATTCCGATATGCCAAAATTCTCCCGCGGCTGTTCTCGGAAACCTGCTGGTAGGCCTGCCGTTGACTTCGAAAGGGCATCCTGCAGATATTCGTGGACAGGAACGGCGACAAAGCACACTTCGAGTGATCAACACTATCTCCTTGTTCATCCCTCTTAAACGACTTCAAGGGCATTACTATCCTACAATATTTTCATATGTGCTACCGGTTAATCATTTATATGTGCGCCTATGTTCTTCCTTCTGCCAACTTTCGAGACCCGGATGCTTTATTCCTTGTGTTGCACCTTCAATAGCCAGCAGTTTACATTATGCATCACTGTTCCGCAAATACTTACCGTGTTGTACAAATTATTTAATTTTATGATTTTCACGTTTTCGTAAAAAAAAAAAGTTATTTATTTCAATAATGTCGGCTTAGAAAATTCCAAAATGTTGTGTTCAAAATTTTAAAAATAACTTTTAATTTTGGTATTTTACTTAATATTTGCTGTTTTGATAAGAGTAATTGAAGAAATATTTAGTGTAAAATTTGTTTCCAGGAGAATTTCGATCTTATACTTTGATTTCGAGAAATACATATTTTGGTATTTTTTCGAGAAACGTGGAACCTCCTCTTCACGAACAGCATTGTTCTTTGATATTACTTCAAAGGATTAACATAAATTTTGGTCAAAGGTCGTAATTCAAAAAAATGTTAAAAAATAGATTTTAGTGGTATTTCATGTTTATGCTTTCTTTGGTCATCATATTAAAAAATGATGACACATATTCAGAACCACAGTACCTGTAAGCTGTTAATCTCATGAGTTTTTAATCTGAAACTGCGTTCCATAGAAATCATGAGACTCCGTTCATACAAATTCAATGGAAAATCAATTTATTAAGAATTTTGCACTGACATCCGCTCCACCAAATCTACTTGTATGAGGTTGGATTTAATTGACAATCACTTTCTTTAAATTTTATAAAGAATGAAAGAAAGAGAAGAAAGGTTCGAAGGCATAAATTTCACAAAAAAACCCCACCCGATTTTTGACTTATATAAATCTTTGGTGCTGAAACGGATTAAGAAGACAAATATTTCTGGAACAATAACAAAAAGTGTTGATATCAGTTCTGTTAATCATCTAAATGTCCTCAAATGTATTAAATTATAAAAAAATATGAGCTCCGAGACATCCCTCGGTTCAGCATTGTGTTCGGCTGGAATTATGATATTAAGCGGCGATTCCAAGATATAAATGTTCTGCTTGCGTTGGCTTTAAAAGTTTCGGCAGAGTAAACATATAATTCTTAAACCAGTGAACCGCATTTGAGGCAGTCCTCTTAAGTAGAAATAACATCCCCAAAACAAACATTGCGGGAGATTTAATTTGCATTTTTGAAAACTAATTTTTACTGAAGTAAGAGACATGTTTATTTCATTAAATGAGTTGCCAGACAGAATAATATTTCAAAATAGAGACACTCTTGCGTTCTTATTACGGCAAATATTGCTGATGTTGGTTCAAGTTTAAATGGATTGGAGGCTACTGAATTTTTTTCAATCAATAAAACTTATTTCATTTAATTGTGTGTTAATCGTGCTCAGACGGCGGTATAACCCTATGTGTAACTCATAGCACGAAATTCTTGGTGTTGAATAACAAAAACTATGTGTAAAAATATCTTTATACAAGACAAAACACTTCTTATTTACATTTTGCATAACTTATCAAATTTTCTAAATTTCAGTTACTTTTGTATTTTTCAGGCGTTTGTTATTTGAAAAATATATTGAAAAATAAAACTGTAACTAAAGATCTGTCAGTTGGCCTTCGTGTTCAGTATTTTCTCCTTATAATTATATATATATGTGTGTGTGCACATTTACAAATTCGGTTTTTGTCATAAACTAGTAGTATTTCTTTGAAAAAGGGCGAAAGCCCTCATCGAACGAAAAAATAATAATTCTGCCACTGTTTTACGAAACATAAAATCTCCTTTAGTCGATACGCATCATCTGAATTATTCACCGTAAATTCTAGAACCTTACCATGTCTTCGCATGTATAATAACTATGCATACAACGTACACTGAAAAACGAAAAAGCTATGACCAGTGCGTTACAACTATACGCTATGACCAGTGCGTTACAACTATACGCTATGACCAGTGCGTTACAACTATACGCTATGACCAGTACGTTACGACTGCAGAAAAGTGCTTTGATTTGAAAAACAAAACATTACGTTTAACACAGAACCGTTTTCGAATGATAGTTCGAAAAGTAAATAAAAGTAACTACATCCAATTCTGAAATGCAAGAACTTGTAGCAACAAAATGATTAATCACATAATGTGATATATTGCGAACCTACGAATTCATCTTATTCGTTATGGTTAAATAATTGCTTGATAAATAATAATATATGCATTCTTTGTCTTGTGTGCTGTATTTTATATGATTTATGGAGATGATTCTGTCATATTTTTGTTTTATGAAAACTGGACGGGTAGTTCATTTTTCGTTTTGACATTTCCGTGTGCGGCTCTCTCGTATCTTTAAAATTTAGGAACACTTTAAACAGATTTGCCAGTCCTGTTATATGCAAATAATTGTTCACGTGATACCATGCGAAAACGGGCGTTTAAATGTAAGTGAAGGAAGCACTGAAAATATTCCCAGAGACCGTGCCATTGCAGACTTTCATCACTACTCGCATCAATACGCCTTTCGTTTACGTTGGCTTTGTTGGACTAGATTACTTTCTCTTCGAGATGCTGCCAAAGTTTTAGAATAATATTTGTTCATCTGTTGGAGTATGTTCTTCGACAAACGACAGCTGCTCTCGTTATCATAATTTTAAGCTGATTTTTAGTTTGCTAAGTTTTCTGCTGTGTTAGCATACAGACATATTTTATTGAAAAGTATTGCTAGTGCGTCAAAACCCAGAAGTGCTTTTTTATCAATATTATTAGCAGTATTCTCTGCTTCTATTCGAAATATCCTAAACACAGCCTATGACAAACAAAAACAAACAACACCATTACCACTGACTGGTGTTGTTCTGCTGAAATGAGTTTCCACCACAGACTTAGCTATCAGTCAAGAATCGGCGTATTGTTGGATGGTCTCTGTATGTATGTCCCAAGCTGCTTTGTTTCAGTTCTGTGTGTGGTATATCAGAAAGTTGAAATGTTTTGAAATGATTCATAAAATTTTTTGACATTGGCCTTAGTACCCCGATGACAATGAGGACTACCGTTGGGTGTTTAGTACTTAGTAGGGTAAATTCGATAACCAGGACTCTGTATTTAGCCATTTTTCCAGTTCTTTTTTCAAGACTTTGGCATCGTCAGGAATTTTTAAGTCAGTTATCTGAACTTGCCAACTTTCTATGACTGTTATAAGTTATTCAAATTATGTTATTATGATTCCACTTTTTTTAAGGTTTTTCTCTCCTTACCAGGACTGGTACAATGCACTAAGTCTCGGAATGTGTACTTCTTTCTCTCAGCTGCCCAGGAACTTCCTTGCTATCCTACAAGTGTTCATGATAGCAGCCTTCTCTTCCATGTTGGGGTCAGGCTAAATGTCTGGTGTCATTATAGAGTTGTGAATGGTCTTAAGTACAATTCCAATGGCGGATATTACTTTGGGGACGGTAGTCACCTCCTCCTTATGCCACATTTCTCTGACTTCGTATCGAAGGTCGTTATACTTTGACAGCTTCTCTCCGTGAGTTTTCTGGATATTGAAAGAATTGGGCACTGCTGTGTCAGTGAGGTATGTTGACTTCTCCTTGTCGACCAGGACGATGTGAGGCCGAATGTGGGGAATTGTCTGATCTCTTCTGCTCGAACTGTCCCAGTACATCTTCTGGGTTTTCTTCTGTAGTTGTTGGCTCATACCTGTAGTAAAGGACAGGCTCAGTTTTATTGAGTCGGCTACTTTCTTGCCAAATTCTGGTGGACAATCTTCGCGACTTGATTGTGACTGTTCGTGCACTCATTTCGTCTGAGGACTCTAAACCTGCTTTGTTATGTTGGATGGTCTCTGGTGCTTGATGGCATTGCCGACATGAGTCGCTTTCCCACTGACGTGTCCTTCAGGATATGCTTCCGGTAGTCTCTGGTGTTTACAACTTTATCCTTTATAGCCGTCAGGAATCCTTTGGTATCCAGGAAGAGTGACTCCTTCTGTGTAGAGACAGTCTTTTTCACATTGTTATTATTCATACTATTATCATTATTATTATTGCAGTGTTTCGTTGTTACGTTAGCACCCTGTTGTATTATAAAATTGAAATACTTTGTTAATACACTCACGTATTTTATAGATCCCATTGTTCTAAATGTTTCAGTGTCTTGGCAGGAGACTAGTTCTGTCAGTCGTCTATAGTTAGTTCATCGACTAAAGCCTCGAACGAGAGCGCAGATAATTTTTTGGGTCTTTGTCATGCCCTTTGGGCGGGAAGGGTTTAGTCGATTTCCATTTCATGGAGATTTGTTTACGTTTCTTTCCTTTACTTGGCACCCTAGTGATCTTTTCTTGCTTTTGATGGGGGGACAGGCAGTTCTTAGATATGGGACTTCGTTCTTTCTTTTTTCTGTAAGCACCATACACTGATACCACTGATATCCCTACGCTTCAAGACTTTTGCTTTTGAGAATTGACTCCCACGTAAGGTAAGTGATTTTTATCTTTTCTGTTGTCTGTGTGTGTGGCGGAGGATATGATGATAGTGTATGGGTGACCCATATTATAGCTTACAGCGGAACAATGTGTAGCCTAGAGCAGTACACCAGTTCTGTATCTGACCCGCCGGTCGTAGTTTGTGGTCGACTGGGGAAATATTGTAAAAATTTTTACTCACGCTAAACCAGGCATAAAGAACCGGCACTAATTCAATCACTTTTCCTAAACAGATCCACTGATTTTGATTAGAAAACAGATATCTCGTGTATGAAATTCAAAATCCATGAACATTTAAGAGCAGTTTATGTATTTCAATGCGAATACGATTTTATTAGACTTCTGAAGAGGAACAAAACTTTATCTCGTAATGAAAAAGTTATTTAAAAAACCAAGCACGGAAATGCAGATTTAGTACTTTGTGCCGAAGTATAGAATTAAACTTTATAACTTCTAAGTGAGTCGCAATTTTTCATTAGGAAAAATAGCTAGTCGTTAAAACTTCGTTCTCAGTTTTAAACAAAGCACGAAATGTAGCAACCCAGCTGGAACCAAAGCCTTTGAGAAGACATGTGTTTCAGTGATTTGATTTTATGTTTATGCTCTATTTCAGTGTCTTCATTTTATGCTTATGGTTACGGTGTTAGAGTGAATTTCATTTTGTCTTGGTGCGGATTTCTCTTTCTTAATTTTGTCTTCTTGAGTAACATATTATCTGTATAATATTTACAGAAATAATCACAGAGTACCTACCCACTAAAACGTCTGGAAGAAATTCACGCCTGCAAGCTTTAAATATTTTTATTTTCATATCGGACTTTCCTTTTTCTTTTTATTACCATACGAAACCATAAGTTTGTTAACAGCCGATGTGGATATAATTATCAGTATCTGCAGAGCTACCCGGTACAATGGAAACTGTTGGTAAGGAATATTTATCCCTACTTTTTACTGCTCTATATTGTGCAATATCAATAACTTGCAGCAGCACGCTGCGGTTTTTTTGGTTTCCAGTAAATGTAAGTAATATACAGGTGGAACGTTGGCTTGTTCTGTTATTAAGAGTTTAATGGGATTTCTGATTCATGAATTATACCATTTTAAATCTCTATTTTTACGTTCAAGTAAAAAAAGACTTTGTTAAGAATTAAGAAAACGATTTGCTCCTAAGTGATATATTTTCGCGAAGATATTCCTCACCTATGAGATACTGTAAAGATCCGTCCCTCTGGAATATTACAAAATCAAAGAAACAAATCCAATACATGTCCTATTTGCACGAGAATAATCTCATTTCACGCTGGTGTGCTTCATGTATGTAACACCGAAGACAATTAATTCGTTTTCTAAAAGACTGGAGGTAACTTTTTGAAGAGGATTTCATAATCGTTGTTTTGGGAGCTATTTCATAATTTGTCTGCTGCTTCTATTTTCCCTGCTCTTTCTATTTTGTCAGTTCTTACTATTCTGCTTTACTGTGCACACGAAAATCACTTAGCGAGAGAAACTTGTGCATCACAGAAAATAAATGTTCTGATGCCGATATTTTTTCTTAACGTGCACAACATTGCACTATGTGTAGCATACCCACCTTTGTCATAATAAAAGCATCCCATCTTTCCTTAAACAGAACTGCTAGATTACAATATACCACAGAGCTAGCCGGCGATGACCCCGCTGATCCACACGCTGTTGTCGACGGCAGTTGGCCCTTGTAGGGATGGTTTTACCGGATTCAATTTATTCACGGTGCACCCGTGACACAGCGGCTCGTGAAAATCCCAGTGTCTGCACGACTTCCGAGATGGAGTGACCAATTCGTCGGGCCCCGATAATTGGCCCACGATCAAATGCGCTTAGATCCTTCGCCTTACCCAGACTGCGTCCGGCTATTACTGATTCCCGTCGCATCACTCCTTATATTGTCGGATCGCTGCATACGTCATGTCGTTTCCGTTTACAGGGCATCCCAGAGCGCCACATTTTATAACGCTAGCTGTTTCTATTTCAATTGCTCTTCAGTGTATATAATTTTAATTATTATCAGTGGCAACCGAAGTAAAATATCTGAGAAAACAAAGGCAGAGGTGCATTTTTAAATACAGTTGAACTGCAAAATATATGTTCATCCCACACTGATTCTTAAAAACGCAGATTTACAACAAAATACGAGTTTCTTATCGGTAGCTAATACTCCGAATTAATCTGTGTGAAATTATTATATCTTCTGAACAAACTATAAAACCAGGAAAACCGCTTGCAGTGAAAATTGAGGCAAAGCCTACTCTACAAAGGATTTGAAGTTCTCTATGCATTTCCAATATTACACTGGTGTTCAAAAACTAAGGACGAAGAAGAGAAATTAGCATAAGAGCGGATCGAACAGGCAGAACGGACCGAAAGACCACTCAGGAGATAGACTAGGTCCGTTACGGTAGGGCATGCGCATATATGCAGCATGACGTAGGGTGGGGGAGGGAGTGCCGGAAAAGTATAAAGCACACCGACGGTGTACGCTCAGCAACTCGATGAAAGCTATTGCAACGTGTGCATCGGTTTGAACGACGCCGAGTTGCTGCCATCGTGTGAGATGGCCAACAGGCAATTCAGTACACGACATCTGCATGACTTTACCGGAGGTCGCGTCATTGGGAAGTTGGAAGAAGGTCGAAGGGTGACTAGTGTGGGCGAGGAGTTCGGGATCGCTCATTGTATCGTTTCACGAGCTTGGAGAGCATTTCAAACGACAGGAACAGCTGTCCGAGAGTTTAGCAGTGGTCGTCCACGAGCAACCACGGCGGCGGACGACTGGTATATTATCCTACAGGCGAGAAGAGACAGACGGGAGACAGCGGGAGAAATCGCAAGGCACATGCAACAGACAACTGGACGTACGTTATCACGCTTTGCCGTTACCAGGAGGCTGCACAAAGGTAGTCTATTTGCACGACGACCAGTACGGTATGTGCCATTTACGCCTACTCATCGGAGACGGTGGTTTCTGTGGTACCAGGAATTCAAGAAATGGACCCATCAACAATGGGGTCGAGTTCGCTTTACGGATGAGAGCCAATTTAGTATGAACAGCGATTCTGGACGTATACACATCTAGAGAGAGCAGGGAACACTCAATCACACCTCCAACATCATCGAAAGGGACCGGTTTGGAAGTGGCGGAGTTCTTGTTTGGGGCGGTATCAGGCTTGGTAACCGTATTGACCTCCACAGCTTCCGAGCAGGTTCAGTCATTGTTGTCCGCTTTTGTACCGAGGTTCTCCTGCCTCACGTGCGTCTGTTTAGATGTGATGTGTGTCCTGAGTTCCTCTTCATGGACGAAAACGATACACCTCATTGTATAGTGGCTGTCGCATAGCTGTTGGAGAGTGAAGATTATCAACGAACGGATTGACCCGCAAGGTCCGCGGACTTAAATCCAATTGAACACGTATGGGACCTTATCGGGAGCCGCTTGGCAGCACGCCACCAGCCGTCAGCAACGATTCCGCAGCTGCGATTGGCGCTACCTCACACCTTGACAACCTCGTCCTCAGCATGGACAGACGTTGTAAATCCTGCAACGTAGTCAGGGGTGATCATATCCCCTACTAAAACTGGATTTTTCTTGGCAGCCGCCTGTTACATGGACGTTTCCGTCTTCTGTTCAGTTGTGCTCGAAGCTAACTTTTCAGTAAAGTGACTTTGTACCATTTAGTTTCCTTGTTTGGACGGTTTTGTTTATTTGTCCCATATTCGTACATCTTGGGGATCTTATGATATGATTTGAGTCGATGTAGAGCACTTCTGCATGACGTTGCATTCGAAAAACCATCTCGTCCTTAAAGTTTGCACGCCAGTGTATATTGAATTTCCAATATTATATAAGGACTGAATTTCACTATGTATCCAGCAGTATTACTCAAAATGTCAAGCTGCGTCTTGGTTTATGCTTTTTGTAATGCTAAACAAGAAGTTTTTCTATATATAGATAATCAGCCGCAAAAGCATCCGCACTGTATGGGTCAAAAGCGTTTAACCTTCTCTTGGTTGTAACCTACCGTTATTTGAGGAATAGTTAGCGTATGTTTTCTAGAGCAGTTTATATAAACCTCTGTTTCAACTCAGTTTCAAAATATTGCTGATCTCCTTTACGGAAATGTTGACAAATGGGTATTCCTCTCCGTATGTTCCACACAGCACATTAATCGCAGCCCAGGAAATTGTAACAATACTAACTGCCTGTTTCCGCATTTTTTCCTTGAGTTCTTTCGACATTCTTCCAACCTGAAATTTCCATTGTTTTCACGGATGCATGGGTTTCGAATGGTGAATTTACAATAGGAAACGGACCGAATTGAAGAATAGATGTTACATAAAAGGATATAAAATTTAAACACGCGCAGCTCCGCCAACGGAAATCTTCCTAACAAAGTCGGTAAATAAAAAAAAAATAAACAAACGGCGGAATGAAGAAGACCTGGAGCAGATTTTCTTCTCCAGTGAAATAAAATTAGTTGTGAGCTGTGTAACAACAAGTGAACACGGCAGTTAAAAGAAAACTTAAAAATGTTATTAAAATTTTGTTCCAGCAATTTAGGTCATGCCAAAGAAATAATGTTCCGAAAATACAGTGATATAACCCCTCAAACTTGTAGGAAAAATATTAGAGTCAATCCTTACAGTGATTTTTATTAGGCAATATATATTTTCAAATGGAACCTTGCATTTATTAATGAAATTTTGTATTCATCCAAATAATATAGATATCTGCATCAACTGCCGCAGGATCAGTTTGTGAAATTTTTAAAATACATTCTGCATAATTGATTAAAATACATGATTTATGACTACATACTTATTTTAATAATTTGTTTAACAAAAGGTCACAGTAATCTTGATAAGTCTGCCTTCGGTTCTTAAAATCCATTCTGTATCTTCAGTGGTTTGCATTTAATTACCAAGCTTATGAACTTGGAAATGCACCGCTGTTGACACAACACCCATTCTCCTTCTACGCGAGTAATGTTTCTGTAAATTAATGTTCCTTTCGATTACTATACTCCGGTGTTCCGTCGGCTATTGATATTATGATATGCTCTAAAGGATTTTCGTGCATGCCAGTGTACGAATCAAAGCTCAAAATGAAGTAACGCTTTAAAAAAAATAGAGGAAAGCATATAATAACTTACCGTATTCTCCTACGGTGCCAAGTAAAATCACATCAACTTTTGTTATCAGTATTAGAGACTTAAAGAACTATGTAATCACTGTTAGAATTAGAGAACTGTACTCTTTAATTTTTCCTGAAAACCATAACTTGTGTCATGTTGTGATCCTTTTTTAATGTCGAAAAGGCGGCTTACATTTGCAAATACTTGAGACCGAAGAATTCCTACACCAACAAGAAATTCTCGCTGTGGAATACATTTTAACTGCTAATAATATCTGGTATTGCATTAAACGAAACTATTCATCAAAGCTTTTTGATCTCTCGAAAAATCTAGTTTCTTCAAATATGTCACATTCTTTTCCGGAAATTCAGAATTTTGGTATTTGTTTTATATCTTTCTACATCAGTGCTAAAATTAGAGCTTATTCAGTTATTGCTTTTCAATTCATCCTTTGAGTATGCATTTCAGCGAAATGTTAAAACTTATAACTTGAATTTAATAATTTTCAACGTATTTTTTCATGGCATATTCCTCACCCATATTTACCTCAGATTTAGTGAATCATAATTTTTAGTCTATAACTCAAGAACGATATGATATTAAGGTATATATCATTCTTTTTTCGCTAATACTGTACGGATATTTCGTAGATCAACGCCTTTTCAAGGCTTAGGTTTAGAATGCAAAATCACATCTGCTGAGCAATCTTCAGAATCTGTCATTGACAGAACCTTTCTACTAAGAGGAGTAAAAGTGACCGTGCTCATTTTCTTTGGACATGTGTGTTGAATTTCTGTTTTGCTTTCGTAGCATTTTTCTTTGTGGAAGTCAAATTATTTACTGTGTGAAGTACGTTATGAACGTTACCAACAATATGCGCGTGAAGTTGTCTTTCGTAAAGCGCATAATCATACAGTTATTAATTGTCCGAGGAAAACAACGAACAAACATTTTGCTGCGAAGGAACTAAAAGTTTAAAAAAAATATATCGCATACGTAATGTGAACATTCAAATTTGTATTTTCGTAAGTGCCAAGATGTCGGCGTATTGAGAGGGTCCGAAAATGTAGGCTGAGACCGAGATTAATTTGTAATTTCTTATACATTGATTTATGATGTTGCAAATTTTATATATTTCTTTCACAAAGACCTCATTGAGAATCATAACAGTAATATTTCAAATAAAAATATAATAAAGGTTGATGTAAATAATAGTGGCTGTCTTATTGGTAAAAGTCCGGCATGGCATAAGTGAGCTAGTAATCCCAAGATTTCAAATGTAAATTGCCAGGAGAAAAAAATGCTCGCAGGAAAATTCGCGAATCAGAGAACAAAATGCTGTCTATACGTAAATTAAGTTGTGTACTTAAAACCAACGTGGAACGGCAGTGGACTTTTTCTTTGATACGCATGTAGATAGTGTTCGAGTTTCCGTAAAGTCTTTCCTTATGGCTCATGCATTTGTGTCCAACGCTATACGGCAGCATGCAACAAGAATTAGTAGAAGCAGACCAGTACCTGAGCTCAGGTCGCAAGGAACATGAACATCCATCCCAGAGTGCTTTCACAATTAATCACCACCGAAGGAATGCCACGAAAGCCTGGCTAATGCCTTAAAAGCTTACGACACCTCATAATCATCGTTCTGTCGCTTTAACTTCAGGGCGTCGTAAGGCGTATACAGTCCGACAACTGCCTTCGGAGATCTCCGCTGCCACTGGGACAAGGATATCAAGGAAAATAACAATGAAGTATTAATGCAATTTGCCTTTGTGAAAGGAAACGCACAGTTTGCACTCTTCTAAACGCATCTCACAACAGAAGAATGTGATTGAATTTGTGTAGCCAACATAATCCTGCAGTACAGACAAATAGTTCAGTGTTTCTTATACAGACTTGTCGGAGATAATGCAAAACTGGGCTATATAGTTACGAGATCCTTGTCAGATATTTTCGGTAAGCCGTTCGCCCTCAGTTCCTTTTAATGTATAATAACGGTCGCTTGCACAGCTTGTTGGTGATTTCCAGCACAGCGTAGATATTCGGCTTATGGACTCTCCAAAAAGATGTCCGGTCCTGAAATCTAAAATGCATTTTCGGGATGCTCGGGTTCAACACTAAGCCATTCGTATTCTACCTTCCAGAACCGTCCTCTAGTGATTCACCGCCCTTGTCAATGAATTAATTCTTTGGCTCCAGTATTCATCAGAAACCTAGTGATAAATATTTCGTTCTTGGGAAAGTTGTCTCTCGTAATTAAGACATTCTTAAGTTACATTTTTACATCCCACCTTGGCGAAGGTTTCAGATGGTTCACCCTGTATACGTAAAATGTTTTTTAGGTCTCCAGGCTTGAACCAAAATAAGCTGGCTGAACTATTCGTAAAGAACAACATGTAGCCCCTGGTGATACATGCTCCAAACCCGTTGCCTAGTGAATCACCGCCCTTAATACAGGCGGTGCGTCACTGTTGGTCTGTTGTTATAAAATACTAACTTCTTTTATGACCCCGTCTCTCTTCATGGAAAATGTTTCTACCTGCTATTACGCATTTCCCCCTAAACAATTGCGTCACCGTGGAGAACTGGAAAGCCAACATCCACTTTGAAATGCACGCCTTGGCTAGTGAGTAATGGCGAACGTCAATATACAATATCCGCATCAGAACATTTGATTATCCCGAAATTCCCTAATTTGTCGCGAAATATTATTAAGATAGTCCACACTTTGCTGATACCACATCCGTCAATGTGCTGATGAGACTTTTCTTCAGATTTTGGTATTCTGTTGCGGAAATTACTCTCCATTTGCAGAAAAGCATTTGTCAGGTCAAACAACGGTATTTGGGGTTGCGCTTTGCCCCTTAAGGTGCTTTCCAGATCCTCTCAAACGTATTCCATGGGGCTGATATCGGGCTACGTGAAAGCCATTAAATTTCTGTGACACCTAACTTATCAATACATAATTGCACGGACAAGTAAATGCATGGTGAACTAAAGGACCTTTATCCAGTTGTTTCCATAATGTGGTCATTGTTTTATAGATCGCAGCGTTCATATCTCCGGGAACTGGAACTAAGGGAACCAACCATGAAAAACAAACACCGAGAATGTTGCTGTCCTCCACAAACTTCAAGTTCGGCGCAACACAGTCTAGCCGGTAGCTCTCCCTGGAAACTTCCGCATCCAAACTCATCTTTCTGAGAGGTATAAGGATAAGCGTAATCAATAACCCCAGAAAACGCTCTTTTACTGCTATTGTGTCCACTTGGGACAATTTTAAATCACACAAACATACGCTTGATGTTTATGTAACTGATGTTACGCTTCTATGCGGCTGCTCCATCATAAAATATCTTTACAATCATCACTTCACTAAACGTCTGTTATAGAGCTGGTTTGGCTTGCAGTGGAATTTTGGTACTCGGTGTTGGATGTTTAAACCAAAGTTATTCAATCTTTCCCCACCACTTTTTAGAAAACTGTGCATTTTCGTTCTCTCATTTCACGTGGTGTCGCAGGTCGCAGTGTCATTGTTGCTCCCTAAGCATTTCCACTTCACAATAACATCTGTTACAGTTGAGCGGTGCAGATGCAACACCGCAAACATTTCCCTTAACGACTTGTTGCTAAGAATTCACCCTACGACTTTGCCATGTTGATAGTCACTCAGTTCTGCCGTACGGCCATTTCTACTGTTCGTGGTTGTATGTTGCATTTGCCAGGCAATTTTCGTTGTCATAACTATATGGGAAATGCTCGTGAGATATACATATATATGCAAATACACACTAAAAATAGCGGATACTTTTGATTATACAGTGCATCTACGCGGGGAAAAATGTTTCAATGAGTACTCCCATTTTCCTGAAGCCACGGTAGTCTGTCAAGGTGAGATGATCAACGAAGGAAAGTCTAACTCAGAATGCATTGGGTATATATAATACAGAATGTCATAACATCTGTTATGAAATTATGAAATTTGCTTGCAGAATTCAGTGTGTAGAAAAAAAGAATGATGAAAACCAAAAAGAGGTGAATAATATCTCGGCCGTGTTCTGTAATTAATTTTTAATTGCGCAGCACGGCTCCTACTAGCTGAATGCTTTAGTGGTATTTTTTGTGGTGTTTAATACCGTGCGCAGCGATATGGTTTTACTGATCTTTAACTGAATTCAAGAATTTGTTTTACTACAGAAACAAAATGTGACACGTTGGTAGATCCATCCATTATTTGTAATGTATTTGGATCAGCTTAGTCAAATTATTTGTTCTTCTAAAGTATTATCGTTATTTTTTTACCTTTACGCGTAGATAAAAGCAATCAGATATTGTGAACGCGCAAGTGAAGAAATAAGTCGACTGCACTAATTCCATTAAAATTGCTGAAACGAAAATATTTTCTTTCTATTTAGAAAAACAGGCAAGAATAATTATAATATCTTTTAGAATATTGTTTTTCGTTTGCTTGGTGTTGGTTTTAAAATTACTTCTCTGTTAAGAAAAATATATATCTGTTTATTCTGTGTGTGCGAAAATCTTAGATACTAAATGCTAAAAATCCCTGTGTCCATGAAATATTAGTATAGCGATATACGTGATTGTTTTTGAATATGTATATTTTGTTTTTAAGATATTATCTTTAAAGCTATTTGAATGTTGCAGTTAGAAGTGTTATATGTGTAAAAAATTAAATAGATATAGATATAGTTTTATTTTACTCTATTTCCAAAAACTAAGTTACATCATTTTAGTATTTTAATAGGTTATGTTTCTCAAGTCAGCAGCATTTAAAAAAAGCAAAGCCTTATTTCCTATGTTCTTGTTATTCAAGAGAAAGGGATTTTAATTTGAAAACACCCTTTCTCAATTTACATGGTGGTTCCAGAACGTGTAATTCTCTGGATGGAGCACAATTTGTATTTTCCTTTGCGTATTTCAAGTCTTGCTAGGCAGAATAAACGAATCAAAACGTTACTTTTATCATAGGCACTCACAACAGTTCCGTGATTAGGAACATGCAACAGGAGCACACTCGCAGGGCACAGGACAAATGGGCCCTAACGGATGAAGGAAGTTGCACGACACCCGAAAGATTATTTATAAAGCAAATTTACAGCGTTTAAGACACTCGGTATTCTCGAAAAGATTGGTATTATAAAAGCGAGAACTGTCTGTTGTTTATTTGCTTTCTAACGAGTTTGAAACCTTGAAACTAATACAAAAGGTTAAACCTGCAACTCCGCTGGATACTCCATAGGAACTTCCTGGCTTTGAATAAATTGAGCCATATCCTAATATCAATGTTGCGCTCCGAATATTTCGTACTCTTCCCGTTTCTATCGCTTGGTGTTAGAGATGTCTTAGCAATTTACAATTAATTAATATCGCCTGCGTGACAATAATTATCTTGTATTTCCATAATTTCGATTGAATATAATTTAAAGATATCAATTATGATGACGAAATAAATACATTTTCTGAAATAAAGGCCAGATAATTTGCATCTTTCGGTAATATGTGCAATTGAAAGTAAGAAAAGAGCGATTGAACAAGGATTCCAAAATTTTAAAGAACAAATCCTCGTGTTTCATATATTAAATTTGTTTTACAAATATTATACCGCAAGGTACATATTCTTCAGGAATGGACTGCTTTGTATTTGGAGAATTACACAGATTTCACAATATTTTGCTTTTAGTAACAGCTGAATAAATCAGAATTTACAAGTTAAAATCTAATGAAAATGTTCATAGTACTGTTGAAATTATTTATATTTTGCAGCATTAAACTTAAATTGCCTTGTCAACTTCGAATTTTATTTCTTAAGTGACTTCTGAGACTTTCAGAATTAAATTCACTTTTTCATTAGATAAATGAGAATCTGGATTTCTTATTGTGATTGTGTTTATATTTAATTCAAGAAGCCTACATACATTTATAGAAATTTTGCGCATTTTGCGGTTCGACCTTCCGTCGATAATATTTCGTACGGTTTATTGTTCTCATTTTCTTTTGCTGGTACTTTCTGAAAGTGTGTAAATGGATTTAGGAGATCTAATTCCAACATCGTATATTACACAATGTATAATACCTATTTAAAGACACGCCATACCGATGCGTTTGAATTGCTGTTACTTATAGATATCACTAATGTCCTGCCGACAAATTACATTCAAAATTTAAATGAAGTCAAAGTGCTTGACTTTTTCTTATTTCACCATTTCGCACATCTCCACTTTCTTTCAATTTTCAGCACTTCTTTCGTAAAAAAAGATCGTGCTGGTGTTATCGGTTTGTCCGTCCATCCGTTCGCCTGTGGATACCATATCTCTGCAAATATTTGTCCCATTTGAAAAATTCATTTTACATTAGAAAGCTTGAAATATGTGAATCACGATTCTTCACTCTGGTCCTTTTTTTACAATGTACAATTTTACCGCGACAGAGCGTATAAGCAGATAATATCGAATTCAAAATACATTTTATTCCACATATTTGCTCTTAAAGATCCGATTGAAAAAATATTTTATCTTTCGATTCCATTTATGTGGAAGTGTGTTTTAGCTGTCGTTACTTTTCCAAGTTATGCTTAGATTTTACCCTAGGAGCATCAAACTAAATTGCGTCTTAAACGATGTCTCTACTTCTAAGAATCCGTTTTCAAAATTTCTTTTTTTCAGCTGATACATTTTTAATGGGTAATATTTTGCATCTAATTCCTAATTTAGGCAAGGAATACCATTCCCACCAGGGGAGGTAAGAGTTAAAATCTGCTTCTGATGTATAAGCCACGAAATCTGAGTTTCTTAAATCTGTACTGAAAAATTTCGATCGTGGACAGATACCATTCATGTTGATTAACCTTTCGGAATATTTTCTTCTTAAATTATTGCAAGGTTTCTCCAGCAGGGGACGGAGAGGTATATTCTATTTTTGCATATATATCTGCTTCTAAAAGACCTGTATGTGAAATTCCTTCTTTATTGGCCAGTTTCCGGTGCGACATGTTTTCCACATAAATTGAAATTTTCAAGAATTCAATATACTTTCCGCTAGGGAGCGTAAAAGTAAATTGCTTTTCCCAATATCTCTGCTTCTAAAACTCCGAGTTCAAAAACTCTTTGTGCACCAGATATAGCTCCTGATGGAAAATATTTTGCATATAATTTCTAATTTTTGTAAAAAATGATTTGGCCACCAGGGGACGTAAGCCTTAATTTCCGCTTCCGATATATTCGCAGCAAAATTTGAGCTCCTAAAACTTCGACTGAAAAAATTCCTTTGTACATCCATACCACGCACGTCGATAAAGCATTTCTGATGCACAAAATAATGCATGATTTCTCCGTTAGGCGGCATAAAAGGTATATCTTATTTTTGTCAATATCTCTACTTCCTTAAATCCGACTTGAAAAATCCCTTGTTTTTTGGATAGCGTTTCTGGTGCGAAATGTTTTTCATATAATTTCAAATTTCGCAAGTAATACGCAGACTTTTAACTAGAGTGCGTAAGGGTAAACAATGTTTCCTTCGATATTTCTGCTTCTAAAACTCCGATCTTAGACATTCTGCCTGTATCGCTTACAGCTCCTGATGGGAAATGATTTTCATATAATTTCTAATATTTAGTAAAAATGGTTTGGCAAGGGGCATAAGTGTTAATTTCTGCTTCCGATGTATTTGAAGCAACATATGAGCTTCTTAAAACTCGATTTCAAAAATTCGTTTATAGACATATACTATTGACGTCGTTTAACGGTTTCCGAATATTTCCTTCTTGAAATAATGCATGATTTCTCCCTCAGGGGGCGTTGAAGCATCTTTATATGTGTCCATATCTCTTATTCTAACAGTCCGATTTGAAAAATAATTCCTTTGTTGGAGAGCGTTTCCTTTAAGGAATGTTTCATATAATCTCAAATTTTTCTTAAGGAACAAATCTGCCACCAGAGGGCGTAAGATAATGATTCCGTTTACAGCAATATCAGTTGGATTAAAAGCCCTATTGAAAAACTTCTTTTTCGGTCAGATACCATTGTGTTCTATACCGGTTTCAGTGACCTTGAACAGATTTGATGAATTTAATTCGCGTTAGAATGGATTAAAATAACATGGTCATTAAACCCAAAATTTTTTTCATCTTTCTTTTTTTGTCTTATCCCTAGTAGTCCTATATACAAAGCAGTTCTGATAATTGTCATTTGAAATATTACCACTTTTAAATATTGTAACTTTCAGCAAACTTTTGAAACCAATAATGTACCACGGTTTTATGAGTGTACCAACTCCCTCAATGGTTTGAAACATTTTCCCGGAAAAATGTTTCAAACATTATCACTACTATCGTTATTTGTGCACCTTTATTCAGGAGTGAAACATTCGTTACATGTCAATTTTCCCTCACAAGATTTACGACACGGCAGGGAATGAAATAAACTAAACTGTGTGTTGTGAACAGAAGCTAAGAATTTCTAAAATTAAATAAATTACTATAGTGATTAGGGTTAAGGTCTACCTATAATATTTTCCTTTTCAATTATTGGCTTTTGTTTCTGATTTACAGAAAATGGTGCGTGCTGTGAGTAGTCTCAGGAAGCTGTAAAGGAATGAAATCTACAGCTACTGGCGCAGAACAAAGAAGGTATTAGTATCTCTCTTTTTTTCAGGAATGAGAGATCTGTCGCCTTTTTGAGAGGTAATTAGTCGTCTTTCTCTAACCCCGAGCTTCTCTGCTCAGGAGAAAGCGAGAATAAGGCGTTTACTAAAGATTTTCAAGCGATATAAAGTGCTTCCTCCGAAAATATAAGCAAAATCATTCTAAATTTTATGTCCAAAACAGAGAGAAATCGGTCATTGCCAAGACAATATTGCAGAACTTCACTTACCAACAGAACCGCATCCTTAGCAATTAGAGTACCCTTGAGAAGTGATACTAATACTGAATTATGCTAAATGACAAAGATTTCTATCTGTAGTTCCATTGATCCAAGTACCAATACACATCTGTTTCTTATGAAGTGTAGGAGAAGACGACATACACGAAAAAAATTTCTATCACAAACTTCTCAGTGTCGAAATCTTTGAATATATGATTACTCGGATACTGACAACCTGAGGAAAGAGCAGCCGCATTCCACACATTATACTTCTTTCTACGTTTCTCTGTGATAATGCAGAATTATTTTCCAAATAAGCGAGTATCTGAAAAGTAAATTGCATGTATTTCGATTATATGTGTATTTACTATTGTTGTTTGCATAAATAATTATCAGTAATGACACACATAATTTTCTTTTCTTGAAGTTTAAACTAACCCCGTAAGATTCTCAATTAACTATAAGCAGCTGCCCATCCCTAGTTTGGACCCACTGCTTCAGGGGAAGGAAGAACGTTTGTGTTTGAACACAAGCACGTAATCCATCCTCACCAGAGATTCGTGCCCAAACCATCTCAGACCAAATGTTTGAAGCCAGTGCATCGTAACACTCGTTCACCGCGCCAGAAAAAGTATTTTTGAATAATATCATATAAACAATGTTTTTATGTAAATCGCAAGAGCTCTATCAATCAGAACTCTTTGAAAAATTCAAGCAAACAAAGAATTCACCAAAGGTACACATTAAATCATTGAGCACAGTTTTTCCTTTGGATTTGAAGACACTCGTATTCTCTTTGCGGTTTATTTTCTTGTTTATTACGAAAAATACTTACACCCGATTTCCCTTCCTGATAAATTTGACTCATTTAAAACAATTTTCATTTATGAATTATGTACTATCAACTCTCGAAAAGTTCTACTTATTTAGAAGTGCGTGTTATATTTCTGTTGTTGGAATCATTCCGTATAAATTTACGGTTTTACATAAAACATTTCTTAAATTCATATTTTTGTTTCGTTTCACACAGAGAAACTAATTTGAAGTAAGACGCAGTTAATATATTAGGTGCGTCTCACTCTTACTTTCCCTCCAGCTCTTGAAGCATTTATTTTCAGAATTAACCAGTACGATATATGTAATTCCTCCCGAAGCGCTTAAAGAATTAAAAATGACATTAAATATTTTGTCGAACAACTATTTTAAACTTGAGGGAGCAGTATACATGCAAACCAGTGGCGCACTCTTGGGTCCAGGAATCTTTGAACTCCTAGGAGAAGCCATATTTCGGCAGATGAAGTGCGGCATATTTTCGAACCATACATCAAAATCTAAGTGTTATTGACACACATGAATAAAATCCTTATAGCATCACAAAAATAAAAGGCAACTCTTACGGCATTCCACAGTCAATAATTTTCAAAGAAATAAAACAAATTTCCGTACGAGTAGGTAAGCCACGGAATTCTGTATTTCGCCGCACTGGTGCCGCAGTGGTCTAAGCGATGGCCACTGATTATTCGTCCGAAAGGGTCAGCGTTCGAATCCCTGTAAGGCATGGTGGTTATGTTTATCTCACGGCACTGGCTTTCTCCCTTTCCTGAAACCAGTGACCCTAAATTAGGGACTGGCGACTGCTTATAGCCCATTGAGTTTGCTCACGGTGGTCGGTAAACTTTTAATAAAAAAATAAAAAAAACCCCTACAATTCATGATTTTGTTCTTTCCAGCAGGAAAATTTTTTCGATTTTACAAAAAAACCAAAACACAAATGATTATTCTTCCCCCCCCCCCCCCCAGGAAAGAACAATCGTTTCAGAAAAAAACGTCCTATAGGTCGTATACTGAACACAAATAACCTTCCTCAAGCCTTTCTGTCCCAAAAGGTACTAAACATCGGAATTCAGAGCATGGTTTCCAAGAGCGTTTTTAATACTTTCACACGTATGCTAGAAATAAAACAGTCGCAAATATCATCAACACTGAGCAAACGACTATCTCAAACAATGAGGGCTGAAAGTATTGCGTGTTAATTCTATGTTTTCCGAAATTCGTCTTGTGGTTCAAAACACAGGTATAAATATGGAATGAAGGCGGCCATTAAATCATCTGCATCTGTTTACAACGCTGCATCAACCGTTATGCCACCTGTAAACAAAGATACGTTGAGAGATATAACTAACGTTTTCAGATGGCAACACAGAAATGTACGCAGGATTCACAAAAATGTGCCTCCTGATAAGGATTCAAGAACACGGTAGATATACATATATAAAAAATAAGAAAACTGCAGATATCCTATTGAGACCTGCCCCTCAACAAGCAGCAAAAACCATAATTGTTGGATGAGATTAAAACTTCACGCAAACGACACGGACACAGAGGTGTAGAAATTTGTTTAGAATCTAAAGTACTGACACTTATCCAAAAGAAATCTCTAATTGTGGCTGTCACGTTCCTTGCGTAATGTTTTGAACACAATGCAAAGGTTTAAACAATATTACGTCCCTTTCGAGGTACTCCAAAAACTGTATTTGGTATAAACTGAACTCAGCACCAGTTCCTACGTATAACTACTTCTGAATTATATTCCAATTATACATTTCGCGTTCTAAGCTTTCAAAATATGCATGGAAGGAGCACCCAATATGAGAGTGAAAACTACGGGAATATTACATGCTTCGCTACTTTACGCGATTTAAACAATACCATGTAGGATTGCATTATTTTTACCTTCTTTTACGAAAATAATTAAATTACTTCATTACAAGCACATACTTGATTTACTTCAATTATCGCAATTTTTTCAGCTGAATCTGAACAATTTTTAAAATTTACATTTTTCGGGGTTTCTTTTTTGAATTGTAAGAAGTTTGAAAAAACGTGAAATTCTGCAAATATTTTGTGTAAAGAGACATAACCCTATATCTATAAATTCCATATAAATTCTACTAATGGTATTTTTTGGAAAGATACTTCCAAAGCAATAACAAAGATATAATTGTTTGGGATAAGAATCTTCTAATTTATATTCAAATACCAATTAAATAGCTTCCAGTATATTATTAATAAGAAATATTATAAAGTATATTTAAAATTTTTTGTCGTTGTGATTTCTTAATATTTTTTTAAAAAATTCGCCTTTTGCTGGGCTCATGTAATTTGAGAATTTACACGGTGTTATCCTAAAGAAATGGAAATACGTAGCGTGTTATGGCAATTCTTCGGGTAAAATACGGACTTTTTTGTCTATCCCTAACAGAAAGTACGGTTTAAAGTTTGTTTCATGAAATGTGGGCCACCTACGTTGGTGCATAATTATAGATATTTCACGTGATTTATAGTTTCTTAAAAGAGGTAAACATGCAGGTGATGGAACTTACTTGATTTAATATGAAACATTTCTATCTGTAGAAACCCCATGTGCTGTGGTATGAAATAAGAATAATGTCGGGGAATAAAAACCTAAAAGGAAACGAGAGATTGATCAAAGGTGCAGGCTTTTTGTTGACTTCCCGCCTGTAGGAAAATATACCGGTCGTCCGCCACCGTGGTTGCTCGTGGACGACCACTGCTAAATTCTCGGACAGCTGTTCCTATCGTTTGAAATGTTCTCCTAGCTTGTGAAACGATGGTGTGAGCGATCCCGAACTTCTCGGCCATACTTCTAGATGCTGAAACAGAATATAAATATTGGTCAGAAGCTGAATCAACTGCTACATATATACAGAATAGAGTTCTTACAAAAGCAACAGGGAAGTCACCCTTTGAAATGTGGAAAGGATACACTCCATATTTAGGTCACATCAAGGTGTTTGGGTCAAAGGCCTATGTATACATACCAAAACAAAAAAGGATAAAACTGGGAAATAGAGCTCAAGAAGGAATCCTAATGCGCTATGATGAAAGATCTCGAGGATATAGAGTCCTCATTCCAGAAACAAATGAGCTGGTCATAACCAGAACAGTAACATTTGATGAAAGAAAAAGTGTAGAAACATTTTGTAGACAAAATGAGAAGAAAATTGAAAGTAATCAAGAAATTCTAATTGAAAATATCAGAATAAATTCATCAGGAAGTATAGTTAATGAACAAGAAAGAGATGAATTTGAAAAACAACCAAGGAGACCACCAAGAGAAAATAAAGGTCAACCACCAGAAAGACTCGCATATATAGCAAAGACTCTATATAAAAAAGATCCACAAAACTACTAGCTGAATGCTTTAGTGGTATTTTTGTGGTGTTTAATATTACCGTGCGCAGCGATATGGTTTTTCTGATCTTCAACTGAATTGAGGAATTTGTTTTACTACAGAAACGAAATGTGACACGTTGGTAGATCCATCCATTATTTGTAATGTATTTGGATCAGCTTAGTCAAATTATTTGTTCTTCTAAAGTATTATCGTTATTTTTTACCTTTACGCGTAGATAAAAGCAATCGGATATTGTGAACGCGCAAGTGAAGAAATAAGTCGACTGCACTAATTCCATTAAAATTGCTGAAACGAAAATATTTTCTTTCTATTTAGAAAAACAGGCAAGAATAATTATAATATCTTTTAGAATATTGTTTTTCGTTTGCTTGGTGTTGGTTTTAAAATTACTTCTCTGTTAAGAAAAATATATATCTGTTTATTCTGTGTGTACGAAAATCTTAGATACTAAATGCTAAAAATCCCTGTGTCCATGAAATATTAGTATAGCGAAATACGTGATTGTTTTTGAATATGTATATTTTGTTTTTAAGATATTATCTTTAAAGCTATTTGAATGTTGCAGTTAGAAGTGTTATATGTGTAAAAAATTAAATAGATATAGATATAGTTTTATTTTACTCTATTTCCAAAAACTAAGTTACATCATTTTAGCATTTTAATAGGTTATGTTTCTCAAGTCAGCAGCATTTAAAAAAAGCAAAGCATAGTTATTTCTTATGTTCTTGTTATTCAAGAGAAAGGGATTTTAATTTGAAAACACCCTTTCTCAATTTACATGGTGGTTCCAGTACGTGAAATTCTCTGGATGGAGCACAATTTGTATTTTCCTTTGCGTATTTCAAGTCTTGCTAGGCAGAATAAACGAATCAAAACGTTACTTTTATCATAGGCACTCACAACAGTTCCGTGATTAGGAACATGCAACAGGAGCACTCTCGCAGGGCACAGGACGGATGGGCACTAACGGATGAAGGAAGTTGCACGACACCCGAAAGATTATTTATAAAGCAAATTTACAGCGTTTAAGACACTCGGTATTCTCGAATAGATTGGTATTATAAAAGCGATAACTGTCTGTTGTTTATTTGCTTTCTAACGAGTTTGAAACCTTGAAACTAATACAAAAGGTTAAACCTGCAACTCCGCTTGATATTCCATAGGAACTTCCTGGCTTTGAATAAATTGAGCCATATCCTAATATCAATGTTGCGCTCCGAATATTTCGTACTCTTCCCGTTTCTATCGCTTGGTGTTAGAGATGTCTTAGCAATTTACAATTAATTAATATCGCCTGCGTGACAATAATTATCTTGTATTTCCATAATTTCGATTGAATATAATTTAAAGATATTAATTATGATGACGAAATAAATAAATTTTCTGAAATAAAGGCCAGATAATTTGCATCTTTCGGTATGATGTGCAATTGAAAGTAAGAAAAGTGCGATTGAACAAGGATTCCAAAAGTTTAAAGAACAAATCCTGGTATTTCATATATTAAATTTGTTTTACAAATATTATACCGCAAGGTACATGTTCTTCAGGAATGGACTGCTTTGTATTTGGAGAATTACACAGATTTCACAATATTTTGCTTTTAGTAACAGCTGAATAAATTAGAATTTACAAGTTCAAATCCAATGAAAATGTTCATAGTATTGTTGAAATTATTTATATTTTTAAGCATTAAATTTAAATTGCCTTGTCAACTTCGAATTTTATTTCTTAAGTGACTTCTGAGACTTTCAGAATAAAATTCATTTTTTCATTAGATAAATGAGAATCTAGATTTCTTATTGTGATTGTGTTTATATTTAATTCAAGAAGCCTACATACATTTATAGAAATTTTGCGCATTTTGCGGTTCGACCTTCCGTCGTTAATATTTCGTACGGTTTATTGTTCTCATTTTCTTTTGCTGGTACTTTCTGAAAGTGTGTAAATGGATTTAGGAGATCTAATTCCAACATCGTATATTACACAAAGTATAATACCTATTTAAAGACACGCCATAAGGATGGGTTTGAATTGCTGTTACTTATAGATATCACTAATGTCCTGCCAACAAATTACATTCAAAATTTAAATGAAGTCAAAGTGCATGACTTTATCGTGCTGGTATTATCGGTTTGTCCGTCCATCCGTCCGCCTGTGGATACCATATCTCTGCAAATATTTGTCCCATTTGAAAAATTCATTTTACATTAGAAAGCTTGAAATATGTGAATCACGATTCTTCACTGTGGTCCATTTTTTTACAATGTACAATTTCACCGCGACAGAGCGCATAAGCAGATAATATCGAATTCAAAATACATTTTATTCCACATATTTGCTCTTAAAGATCCGATTGAAAAAATATTTTATCTTTTGATTCCATTTATGTGGAAGTGTGTTTTAGCTGCCGTTACATTTTTAAGTTATGCTTAGATTTTCCCCTAGGATCATCAAACTAAATTGCGTCTTAAACGATGTCTCTACTTCTAAGACTCCGATTTGAAAATTTCTTTTTTTCAGCTGATACATTTTTAATGGGTAATATTTTGCATCTAATTCCTAATTTAGGCAAGGAATACCATTGCCACCAGGGGACGTAAGAGTTAAAATCTGCTTCTGATGTATAAGCCACGAAATCTGAGTTTCTTAAATCTGTACTGAAAAATTTCGATCGTGGACCGATACCATTCATGTTGATTAACCTTTCGGAATATTTTCTTCTTAAATTATTGCAAGGTTTCTCCAGCAGGGGACGGAGAGGTATATTCTATTTTTGCATATATATCTGCTTCTAAAAGACCTGTATGAGAAATTCCTTTTTTATTGGCCAGTTTCCGGTGCGACATGTTTTCCACATAAATTGAAATTTTCAAGAATTCAATATACTTTCCGCTAGGGAGCGAAAAATTAAATTGCTTTTCCCAATATCTCTGCTTCTAAAACTCCGAGTTCAAAAACTCTTTGTGCACCGGATATAGCTCCTGATGGAAAATATTTTGCATATAATTTCTAATTTTTGTAAAAAATGATTTGGCCACCAGGGGACGTAAGCCTTAATTTCCGCTTCCGATATATTCGCAGCAAAATTTGAGCTAATGAAACTTCGACTGAAAAAATTCCTTTGTACATCCATACCACGCACGTCGATAAAGTATTTCTGATGCACAAAATAATGCATGATTTCTCCGTTAGGCGGCATAAAAGGTATATCTTATTTTTTTCAATATCTCTACTTCCTTGAATCCGACTTGAAAAATCCCTTGTTTTTTGGATAGCGTTTCTGGTGCGAAATGTTTTTCATATAATTTCAAAGTTCGCAAGTAATACATAGACTTTTCACTAGAGGGCGTAAGGGTAAACAATGTTTCCTTCGATATTTCGGCTTCTAAAACTCCGATCTTAAACATTCTGCCTGTATCGCTTACAGCTCCTGATGGGAAATGATTTTCATATAATTTCTAATATTTAGTAAAAATGGTTTGGCAAGGGGCATAAGTGTTAATTTCTGCTTCCGATGTATTTGAAGCAACATATGAGCTTCTTAAAACTCGATTTAAAACATTCGTTTATGGACCCATACTATTCACGTCGTTTAACGGTTTCCGAATACTTCCTTCTTGAAATAATGCATGATTTCTCCCTCAGGGGGCGTAGAAGCATCTTTATATGTGTCCATATCTCTTTTTCTAACTGTCCGATTTGAAAAATAATTCCTTTGTTGGAGAGCGTTTCCTTTAAGAAATGTTTCATATAATCTGAAATTTTTCTTAAGGAACAAATCTGCCACCAGAGGGCGTAAGATAATGATTCAGTTTACAGCAATATCAGTTGGATTAAAAGCCCTATTGAAAAACTTCTTTTTGGTTAGATACCATTGATTTCTATACCGGTTTCAGTGACCTTGAACAGATTTGATGAATTTAATTCGCGTCAGAATGGATTAAAAAAACATGGTCATTAAACCCAAATTTTTTTTTTCATCTTTCTTTTTTTGTCTTATCCCTAGTAGTCCTATATACAAAGCAGTTCTGATAATTGTCATTTGAAATATTACCACTTTTAAATATTGTAACTTTCAGCAAACTTTTGAAACCAATAATGTACTACGGTTTTATGAGTTTACTAACTCCCTCAATGGTTGGAAACATTTTCCGGAAAAATGTTACCAACATTATCCCTACTATCGTTATTTGTGCACCTTTATTCAGGAGTGAAACATTCGTTACATGTCAATTTTTCCCTCACAAGATTTACGACACGGCAGGGAATGAAATAAACTAAACTGTGTGTTGTGAACAGAAGCTAAGAATTTCTAAAATTAAATAAATTACTATAGTGATTAGGGTTAATGTCTACCTATAATGTTTTCCTTTTCAATTATTGGCTTTTGTTTCTGATTTACAGAAAATGGTGCGTGCTCTGAGTAGTCTCAGGAAGCTGTAAAGGAATGAAATCTACAGCTACTGGCGCAGAACAAAGAAGGTAATAGTATCTCTCTTTTTTTTTCAGGAATGAGAGATCTGTCGCGTTTTTGAGAGGTAATTAGTCGTCTTTCTCTAACCCCGAGCTTCTCTGCTCAAGAGAAAGCGAGACTAAGGCGTTTACTAATGATTTTCAAGCGATATAAAGTGCTTCCTCCGAAAATATTAGCAAAATCATTGTAAATTTTATGTCCAAAACAGAGAGAAAAAGGTCATTGCCAAGACAATATTGCAGAACTTCACTTACCAACAGAACCGCATCCTTAGCAATTAGAGTACCCTTGAGAAGTGAAACTAATACTGAATTATGCTAAATGACAAAGATTTCTATCTGTAGTTCCAGTGATCCAAGTACCAATACACATCTGTTTCTTATGAAGTGTAGGAGAAGACGACATACACGAAAAAAATTTCTATCACAAACTTCTCAGTGTCGAAATGGTGCATAACGCTGTGCGTTCCGAACGTCTCTGAATATATGATTACTCGGATACTGACAACCTGAGGAAAGAGCAGCCGCATTCCACACATTATACTTCTTTCTACGTTTCTCTGTGATAATGCAGCATTATTTTCCAAATAAACGAGTATCTGAAAAGTTAATTGCATGTATTTCGATTATATGTGTATTTACTATTGTTGTTTGCATAAATAATTATCAGTAATGAACACACATAATTTTCTTTTCTTGAAGTTTAAACTAACCCCGTAAGATTCTCAATTAACTATAAGCAGTTGCCCATCCCTAGTTTGGACCCACTGCTTCAGGGGAAGGAAGAACGTTTGTGTTTGAACACAAGCACGTAATCCATCCTCACCAGAGATTCGTGCCCAAACCATCTCAGACCAAATGTTTGAAGCCAGTGCATCGTAACACTCGTTCACCGCGCCAGAAAAAGTATTTATGAATAACATCATATAAACAATGTTTTTTTGTAAATCTCAAGAGCTCTATCAATCAGAATTCTTTGAAAAATTCAAGCAAACAAAGAATTCACCAAAGGTACACATTAAATCATTGAGCACAGTTTTTCCTTCGGATTTGAAAACACTCGTATCCTCTTTGTGGTTTATTTTCTTGTTTATTACGAAAAATACTTACACGCGATTTCCCTTCCTGATAAATTTGACACATTTAAAACAATTGTCATTTAAGAATTATGTACTATCAACTCTCGAAAATTTCTACTTATTTAGAAGTGCGTGTTATATTTCTGTTGTGGAATCATTGCATATAAATTTACGGTTTTACATAAAACATTTCTTAAATTCATATTTTTGTTCCGTTTCACACAGAGAAACTAATTTGAAGTAAGACTCAGTACATATATTAGGTGCGTCTCACTCTTACTTTCCCTCCCAGCACTTGAAGCATTTATTTTCAGAATTAACCAGTACGATATATGTAATTCCTCCCGAAGCACTTAAAGAATTAAAAAGGACATTAATATTTTGTCGAACAACTATTTTAAACTTGAGGGAGCAGTATACATGCAAACCAGCGGCGCACCCTTGGGTCCAGGAATCTTTGAACTCGGTGCGGGGGTGGTGGCCTCTTCCGTGATTCCCTCACGCTCATCTAGACGAGGCACTAATGCTGCATTCTCAAGCATTAAATTCAGGTACGCCAGATTCAGCCTATCCAGATAGGTTCGGAGCTGGCCTCTAACATTATGAGATACTCTAGTGTGTGTGTCATCAAGAATCTCATTTAACTTGACAAAGAATGCTTCAAATGTATCCGTCTCTTCTACCCTCTGGTTCAAATATTCCTCTTCCCCCATCCTTGCGGAGTAGAGTAAGATGCTCTGAGCAAATGCTCTTGGTTGGCTCTGGTGTTAGACCTTTCCCTAAGGAAAGGAGCCCCCGACCACGACAAGGTCACCAGAGCCCGGGGACGTGAAATGCGTGATATCAACCTTGTTGGAGCTACTGGCTCTAAGAAGAGCCGTTGGTTGCAGCGGTGCTGCTCTTTACTTCTCTGAGCTTCTAGGGCGTCGTAGCTCACTCACAAAGCAAACAATAAAATCTCGCAGTCCCACGGGGGTTTACGCCAACAAATCTTATCACTAGTATAGTTACTATTTGCTAGAATTTCATGTTAAATATGCTGTAAACTACCCAGTTTTTCATGGTAATTGTTGGCAATTCTCCAGTTGCTATTCTAACTGTACGTATCGTTCAGAATCTACGTAAAATGTTTGAGCAAGTGTTTGAAATTTGCATTTCGTTCGCCCGCGTGTCCGATTGTGTGATGTTTCCTTTTCACAAATTTCAAATTCAGTACTTGCTCCTTAATTTAGATATAATAATGTTTCACACCTTTCCTGTTTCTGACCTTTGATTTTGTACGGTAAGGTTTCCGTAGCTTTTTACAAAAAAAAAATTTTACTCGGATACAAGCATTCTTTTAATGTTTGTGCAAAGGACTACATTCACTCCACAATACTTTGTTGATTACTAAAGGTTCACCTCTTTCCACAGTCGTTTAAACATCAATAGCTAACTGTGTTCATTCGAATGTTCAAACATTTGAGACATACCAAGGTGTTCCTCTCCCTGATGCCCTGGCGGAAGTAACTTAAAATCTTAGCTTTGGCTCATGATTTGGTTCTTTTCGCCAGTGATCAGAAATCTATAAAGTGCATTGCTAATTTGTATGAGTGGTATTGTAGAACGGCGGGAAAAAACAAAATAGGCAGAAGTAAAAGAATATTAACAAGGACACTTTAGCGGATTTTTTCAAAAAACTGACGTACAACCTATTTATATCAATAAATGAGGAATCTAAAGCATTCGGAATACTTTTTGAAGAATCTCGTTTTGATTTATTAAGAAATGCATGTAAAATGTCTAAATACTATCTGTCAGAACACAAATTTGGAAACTTTAAAGATTTTACAGAAGGGAGCAGAAATTCTGAATATTGCACATGATATTATCGCCATCTGAAAAAATCTGTCAGCATCGCTCACATAAATATAAAGGCCAAAAAATGTGATTTAATTCATTTTTTTCGGGGGAAGAGGGGGGGGGGCGGGCCATAAAACAAGATCTGAAACTATTTTTGCCAACACTGAAAATAGAGGACATTGAGTTGACCTTTCGGGACTGCATCTACTGGATTCGATATTCCTTAGAGAAATGAAATACGTGTTTCATGAACGCAGCCGCATGTAAAGTATTCACGTATGGAAATTATTTTTGTCAGTTTTTAAATGAGTATTGTCTGGTAACGGAAAATAAAGTAAAGGTTTTAGTTTAGCACAAGCTTGTAAAAAAAATCATTCCCCTTTTTATTTGGAAAATAATATGTAAGTAGAGAGTGTATAAAGAATGAACCATGAAATACGGGAATACATCAGTATACAATACAAATTTGAAGTTGTGATTCACTCTGTTGGTGTGATTCAGCCTATTTAAACAATATTCAAAAACTTGAAAACTCCATCATTCTGGAGGGGGGGGGGTCGAATCCGCTTGTCCGAGTTTGCGCCCGAGTATAGTAAGCACTACACCACCTAGAACGACCAAATCTATAGTTCCCGAGTAATTTGAGTTTTAAATATTAATGCTTTTGCTTCGACTGGCGATTCCTGTGATGTGATAAATTCAAAAGACTCGGAAGCTTAGGACTTCGTCGTTCTATGTGGAATAGTGGTTAGCATTCTCGGAAGGAAACCGGAAATCGCGGTTCGATTTCCGCTCCAGGACGATGAAATTATCAAGTTTTCGGATATTACTTGACTTACCACTGTTATAATTTTCACCAATAGAAGGAATCACAATTTCAACTTTGTAGTGCGTAAAGTAGTTTTTTTGGGGGGTAGACAGCAGTGCCCGTCTGACTGAAGTGACGACTTTGAAAACAGCAGAATATACTGATTTCTCAAAACGTGAGGTATCGCGTGTATTGTTTCTGTGAAAAGTGACCCACATTGTTTGTCTAAGAGGCGCAAGTAACTGCGACGCAACGACAATTCGTCAAGTACGAGTTCACCGTTGTCTGAAATGGCTTGACAGAACTTGCCTTGTACAACAATTGTCCAAAACATTCAATGATTGACATTCGCGACCCATATCTCAATAAACTATTTGATGTTGACTGAAGAGGATCGGTCCTGGCAGTCCCATGCCTGTACGGAAACCACTTATTTCTTCGAAGAATCAGAGAATTCAGATACACAGGTGCCAAGAACACCATGACTCGACATTGGAAGACTGGGAAATGTGATGCCGTCCTGTGAGTCTCAGAAACCATTATTCTGCATCAACGATTGGCCGAGAGTTTGGCTGCAGCCCCATGAACAAATGGACCCAGCATACCTTTTAACACCATGCATATTTCTGGAGGTGATGTTGTGGTGTCGCGAATTTTCTGTTGGTGCGTAAGGGAACCGTTGCTATTGCGTTAAGGTCGAATGGCCTACACAGATTATTTGAAAATTGTTACCGATCAAGCCCATCGTGTATTATTGCCTTGTATCTAGCTGGGTACGACACTTTAATGTACGATAGTGCTAGTGACCACCTTGGGAAAATGTATTCATGGGTAGTTCAACGATCATGACAGCGAATTCCAGCATCTACCTGTCCTTCACAGAGCCCATACATGAACCTCGCTGAAACTGTATGTGACAGAGAAATATACCCGGGATCAAATTTCCATTTCGTTAAATCTGAGCCTGTTAAAAAATTGCGTGGTGAACGCCTGGTAAATTCTATACGGAGATCAACTCCGACACCTTGTGGAATCTATGCCAAAGGACATACGTTCTGTAACTCGGGGTAAAGGAGATTCAACACAATATTGAGTAAGAGTTTCTAATTTAGTGACCCATACGTGTAGCATTCATTATTTTTTCATTTTGGTTTTCATTTAATTTATTTCCTTTTAGTTGTCGCATGCAAATTACATAGATTAAGAAAAGGTGATTATGGAGCAGATGAGCAACAACAGGGATGAAAAGAGGGAAAAGTACATGTGGGCCTAACTAGCCCTCTTCTCCCAAAACAATAATCCTGGAAAGAAATATCAAGTCAAGCAGACATACTAGTGATTGGCAGCGCTGAGAGATAGTCATCATAATTTCAAATTAACTATCGAAGCGTCTCCATCCGATTTTATTTTGTCTATATAGGAAATGTAAATTAAAAATGAAATTTCTAACATTCTATGAAATTCCTAGAATTATGTGGAAATAAAAGTTCTAAGTTAAAATTGATGTCATTCTTTTTTTCAGTGTTTCACAGTTTCATCTAAATGTTATTCAAATATGTGTGAAGAATGTTACTTCCTCTTTGAGGAGTACCTCATCCGAACGCTAATGTAAATCCTCAGAAGCGTATCTGCTAACAATTTCGTTAAAAGAGACCTGAAGAAAAAAAATGCCCCGATGCTTCAGCTGGGTATATACCTCATGAAAGAAATTCGGAATTACGCCATATAATACAAATTTTGAAGATGACTATCCGATTTATGGCGTAAATGTGACAAAGATGGTAAGTCAGATAATGTCCGAAAACTTGAAAAATGTTCATCTTCCTGGAGCGGGACTCGAACTCGCGTCTCCAAGAAAACGCCCGGGTATGCTAACCACTACTACAGCCAGAACGACCAAGTTTCAAGTTTCCGATTCCTGGTGGTGTAGTGGTTAGCATACCCAGGCATTTTCTGGGAGACGCGGATTCGAGTCCCTCTCCAGGAACATGAAATTTTTCAAGTTTTCGGATATTATCTGACTTGGTACCATCCTTGTCACATTTACGCCAACAATCGGATTGTCATCTTCAAAATTTGTAATCCCGTATTTCTTTCATGATTTATCAGCTTCTCCGGGCAAACAGGGGATAAGATTCTTAACCTACAGATTTGCTAAACATGAATGCCGGTTGCTACGACTAGCGAATCCTGTGATGGTTATATTAAAATTAATCGGAAACTTGGTCGTTCTCGGTGGTGTAGTGCATACCCGGGCGTTTTCTGGGAGACGCGGATTCGAGTCCCACTCCAGGACGATGAAACATTTTCAAGTTTCCGCATATTATCTGACTTACCATCCTTGTCACATGTACGCCAAAAATCGGATTGTCATCTTCAAAGTTTGGGTATAGACCTGTTTGTACGAGGTATCTCAAGCAACCAGTTAGCAAGCTGCTTCGTTGGTTGGAGGAAAATAGCAGCTTAACCTAAACTTCTAGTTTCCCATGAATTGTTATTGAAAAACGTGTACATTAAACCACAACACCTTACTCTAACAGCACTTCAAACGAAGCCTAATGAAAAGCTGCTAGTAAGCAACAGTAACATAAAGTGGAAAAAGTTAAAATTAATATAAAATTAATATTTTATTTACAGATATTAAACTGAAAGTTTAAACAGTAATTTTTGGATAATTACATTTTCTCCGAAATATTTTCCGTATAAAATTTATCAATACAGAATATTTCGATACAACATAAAGTAAAAACTCTTTACATTCTCAGAAGTTTGGGAATGTATGACTAGTGTTTTCTGTTTTAATAATTACATTTCCTTTTGAAAGGAAGCTGGGACAAATGAATTTTTTTCATCAGCCTGTCGGAGGGTTAAACAGAAACACAAAATCACTTAACGGCAAAATTCCAGTATATATATTGAAATATTCTTTCTTTCTTCTGATACTCTAGGCGGAGGTTTCCGAAAAACCTACATTTTTGCATTTCTTATAGGATCTTGAATCATATTTTGGTACGTCAAATTAAAAGGAATTCTGCCGTTATAATATCTTAGTTTATCAAGTGAAACATTACTATCCGGTTCTAAGCTGACCTACATTTTGCGAAATTTTTTTTTTCATCTGAAAACATAATGATGCATTTGTATGTTCACACGACTAGTCGTTGGTATTTTTTTCAGCGGAGCAATCTAAATTTAATATAGCTGGAAGGCTTTCATTTCGATTTATCTATTGTACTGTAAATTGTAGATGCTCGGAAAAAATGAGTTTTGTTGTTAACGAAATGCAATGAAACTGAAGGGACATTTTGACGCTTCAAATCGATTCAATCACACCGGTGGATAACTCAGCAAAATATTTTATACCGAAAATTTTCAGAATGCAAAAACTATGAATATTTTCAGACAACAAATATCTATGATGTTTCACAAGGATGTATATTGGCAAACCAGCACTTCATTAAGATATTTCATTTCTACTACGTGCATATAAAATATTTCGGAATGTGTTTGTAGTAAATACCCAGTATGGCAATTACATAATGAGATTGATTTTTTTAAATCACCGTCAAAACACATGGGTGTAGAAAGCATGCTATTTCCATGTCTATTATCAGCTATCTGTTGGCAACAGCGTTTGCGTGAGAATTGTGCATATTATTAAGCTGTGCAAAAACATCGTTCGGTGGAGGAACAATCTCACAACTCTATCATGGAGCAGAGAGAAAATACCCAGTTCTGTTTGAAACTCGGTAAAACTGCATCTGTGGCAGCGGAATTGTTACGTGATCTGTAGGGGGACAATTGACTATTTCGTGCACCAATAATCTGATGGCATGCAGTTATTAAGAATGGCTGGGAAGATTTCGAAACTGACGAAAGGCTTGGACGCCCGATCTCAGTGCACACGTCTTATCTCATTATGAAACTTAGCGAAAGGGGAAAATATATTCGTAATATTACCTTGAGGATGCCAGAATGCAAGCTCTGTGTTAAACAATTAAATGCAAATAATAGTTGTAAGTTATATAATTTTCTACTGCTTAATCATTACGACCGTTTTTCGCAAGAAATATGTAGCTGAATAACTAGCAGTGCAAATATTTTTTCTTATTATCTTCTACATTATTTTTCTTTTTAATTTAACCTGCATTTTTTTATATGATATAAAATGTTTGATTCAGATTGTACGAATAAAATAATACTGATCTGTGTTCGTTTAATTTCATAGCAGATGTAATAATGCGACCTGCTCAGCAGATGTGGTAATAAGAATCCTAAATGATAACTCTCTCTTCTTTATTAGGAATACACTTCCTAGAGTCCACGTCAAGCTACTGGAGACCGTTCTCTCCCAATGTCGGAATTACGCAGTTGACATCTTGGATGTTTTGAGAAAAATATTATCATAATAATATACTTTCCAAATGTCTCTTCTTAATGCACCTTACAGGAAGTGCAACTAAATGGAGCCAAATTGTTAGGAAGAAAGTTTACGGAGAAAGTTATTGAAGACAATTTTTGCTAATTTTACAGTACAGAAATGATCTACATCACAAATTAATGTTTCATTTATGGAATTGTAAAATGTCCGATATTAATTCACGTTAATATGAGTTTTTCCCTTATTTCGTTAGCCATGCTTCGTTTTTTATGGTTGGTGGATAATGTATAATCTGTAATACCAAGTCAAGGCATCCTCAATTTCAGTTTAACTGCCGACTGTGTAAAAATAAAATTACTGTGGTATCAAAACAATATTTAAGCAAACAACAAGAAACCACTCAACACTCTTTTAAAAACAGTGTAGCTTATCATAGATCTAATACCAAACGGCAACTCATTTCACAGACGAGTGCAAGTTGCGCAGATATTATTCAACACAAACTTTTTGTGTGCTCTAGGGATCACAAACTTAGTGTATCCTCGAATATCGTAAAGATGAGAAAAATGATGCGATGTTATTACGTAAGAATACCTATTTGTATAAACTCTTTCATGCACACATAACAAAGGTTTGAAATTATAAAATTTATCAATAAATACAAGATGATAATGGCCAAAAATAATTTCAACATCAATCGAGAAATTTATCTAACGAATTAATATATTTTGAAGGGCATAAATTCTGTTAACATTACCCTTCGTGGTCTGGCCCCAAGAAAAAACACAAGACAATAATGGATACATAAATGAATAATATAGGCCCAACTTGACCCTTACCGACAATAACACCAATGCTCAGACAAACCGCATTATGATACTCAGACCAGCATCCAAGTGTTCAACATGGGAGTCGCGAAGTAAGTTCGCATGTAAACGCACACAGAAGAATTTCACTTTTGTATGAAAGACAAAGGGAACCATTTTCAAGACAACACGAGAAGGGGTAGATAACCGAAATCTGCAACCAGAAAAGAAAACACAATTTGTTTTAGTTACTATTATGGTAGCAGAATTAGAACAAATCCAAAGAAAGTACCCCTCAAGGTCCAATTTAACACGAGCAGCAACTCAGACACAGAATAGCTCCCAGAACTGATCCCTGAGGAACACCATATTTTACTGGCTCAACACTAGAACAAATACCCTGTATCTGAACAAACGGTCTCTTACCAGAAAGGTAGTTTTTTAAACAATGTGAATGGCACTACCCTATTCCTAATATTGTGTAAGCTGGTTAACAAAATATGACGAACGGTATCGAATACGTTAGACAAATCACCAAAAATACCCACGACGCAACTTCAACGATCAAAGTTAAAATGTAAGTAATTTAATACATGCAACAACGCTGCCTCAGTTCAGTTGCATTTACGAAAGCCATGTTGGTTCCCATTTAAAATATTGTTGGTATGAAGAAAGCAAAATGTCATATTCAAAATAAGCCTTTACAAACTTTTTGCGAATGTAGAAAATTTAGATAAAGGACGGTAATTGGCCACCGCAGTTATTGAACCCTTTTTATGAATTACACGAACCCGACATAAAATTAAAGAAGGTGCAATACTCTCAGTTAAAAGAATGGAACTAAAAATATGACTCAATATAACAACCAAGCTTCTTATTTCTAATGAAACTGTAGAAGTGTGCAAAGAGTAAGAGTGGAACTCAAAAGTTTTTTACACAATCAAACATTATGAAACGCAAAGAGAATCACATGTGAAAAGGGTACAAGAATTTAGAGATAGATTTGCATGTACAAAAAAATTTGTTACAGGTGTGCGGATCAAAATATTGTTTAAGACAGAGCCAATTCGTGACCACAGCAGTTTCCTCACATCAGTTTGTTCGTTTTATTGTTTTGTTATTTCGTTTGAAAAAAAAACAAAAAAAGTTTTTTTTTATTTCTTGTTTCCAACTGGAGAGTCAGTTGGAAATTTGGCACCGAAATAACCACCTCAAAGTTCATATTTTAAAGTCTAAACTTCTTAAAAAATGAAGTACTAATACAAAGTGTATCGTGCAATAATTGACTAAATGAAAACTATATGAGAAAGGGAAAAACGTTTTTTTTTACATTGCCCTCTGTCTAATAAAACAACCAAAAACACAATTTATACACACTTATAATATTTGACGCTGAAATATCACAACTGAAACAATGGATATCAAAATAGATATATTAGATATAATTGATACCAAAACCCAGTTTTCATTATTGGCACAACCGTTTCTTCAGATTTGGAGTTTCTTGCTTTTTTTCTGAGAAAAGAAATATTTAAATATTTAATAAAGCAACACTGCTACTATCAGATTCATGTTACTCCAGAATTTCTGTTTGCTTCGCAAACAGTTACATAACTGCTGAGAGGGAAATGTCAGAATAAAATACAAACGTACCAGAGAGCTGTATTTTCTACAAACAGATATCCTAATAACAAGAAAAAACAGTTGTAAAAACGTTTGAGCTATCGGACGGCCCTCTTACAAATGAAATATCCGTACCAAATTTCTCACAAACTTCTAAATTATCGCTGTAACGGGTTCACGGAGAGAAAATACTTCCTCTGGTGCAGAAATGATCTCACATGTTACTTTCCACTCACAAATTACTTTTCCATTTTCAGTAGCATTCGTTTCAATGATTGGTTTCATTTTGGAGGATATGTGCCTTCAAACAACAATTTCAACAACGGGGGACATTGGAAAATACATTCAATTATTATTAACACATTTATCTACTTAAGCAGTGCTTTTCTTTTTTAGATTTCTTTAAATATTTTGTTCAAATATTTTTTTCAAGCATCTTAGAAATAGAGAAAGGCCTTTCACAACACTATTTCTGAAACGAAAGTATTCCATATGCTAATTGTTAACATTCGACCAGATGCGAATCTTTTTCTGAAACTGTAATACTTGTAACGAAAGATTTTTTCTTTGAAATGGGTTAGGATTTATTTCCTTTTTGTTTGCTGTTTAAACAGCGCAGGAATTCAAAGCAGCAAAATCGTACTTGTAAGAAAATTAAAATATAATGTATAATACAAATTTCTATATTGCAAAATTTTGGATATTTTCGTTATAAGGGGCCATATACGGTTTCACTCAAATTTAATCAAGATTTACTACCGATTCGAAAGCTTATGTAATCGCAAGTAAAGTTAAGTGCCGCTCGAAAAGAATACGGAAACATCATTTTGCTTGCCACATGAAAATGGCTTAATAAGACTGGGTTACAAAATTTTCTGCCATCTACCAGCTTATTCGCTCAGCATATTTATAACTGTTTTTACTCACATTCTTTGTGATCAGTTTGATGCTGGTTGAAAGCTTAATATTTTTTAATGCAATAAAGTGGTCTTCAGCTAAACAGACCCAATATGCAAGTTTACTGAACAAGCTTATTCCTTAAATAGAAAATTACGTGATACTGAGGCTATTGGTGTGCCAGCAGAATCACCAGTTTTCCAGACGTAAGGTAAAGATAAATGTTCAGTTAATGAAATTTTCAAAAGCGCAATTGTATATCCACATTTATGGCGTTATAATTGTTTTCATTACATAATTCAGACATGCCACAGGAGATACTTGTCAGAAGGTTTTCGAGAAAAATCACTGTACATTTAAACGATGCTTTTCCGTCGGTGAAAATAAATTGTTTTTGATAGGATCCAAGTAAAAAACTGCAATTGAAGAAAAACAATTAAAAATTCGTTACAATGGTCTAATGCATTTGCAGTTTTTTCTCCAAATTTCATGTGCTCGTCACATAGATATATGCAACTTTGACGGATTCTCCCAATACATGAACTAGTGGACTTCCAAATATTTAATTTCTGTGACGAAATCCTGGAATTTTTGAAACTTATAGTGTACTTTATTTGTGCGGTTACTCGAAATACCTGCTTTATGTGGAAGTTCGTATATCTCTCACAGAAATTCCTATTTAAATTTCAGATGTTATTTCCCTGGGAGAAGCCAATTCTTACTGTCCTACGTCACCACGCTGCAGGCGATGCTGCCATAAATCTTCCTTTAGACTTCAATCATTGTTAGGACAATAACAAGAAGTGGAATCTCAATTCAGATTCGTCTTTGTAAGAGAGAATTTTAATTTCATGTCGTAAACGATAAAGGTAAACTTTAGGCGTGTGTTTTCTTCTTGATTCAAACAGAAAGCTTTTACACCTAGTAGTTTTGTGAAGAAAAGGTGTCAGACTGGAGTCGTGGACAAAACACTAGCTTATTTCGAAGGAGAATTTAAAGAATTGTGTAGTCTAGAATGGTAAACAACAATATGACACGTTTTGGTGTTTGGAGTTTATGTAGTTTATAGATTACTATTTTTTTTATTCGTCCTTGAATTACGGTTATAAGCCAAAATATATAACCACATTTCGACATGTATCGATGGTGCCCGACGAATGTGCTCATTTCCAATTCAGCGAAGCTACATCTGTAAAATGGAATTTTTTTGTATAAGATTAATTTATCTTCTTGAAGTTAAGAGTGATATTGATGTTTATGGCGTAATGGGATAAAATAAAACGCAATGAAATGAAATGACAATGCTGCAATACATCGAAAATTATCCGTCGTTTAGTGAAACAGATATTTCCCCCTCTGAAACAATTACAGCCATATTTTTGAGCTTAGAATTTTCGTAACGACATAAAGATAATTATGCTGCCCTGGTGGCACAGTGGTCTAATTTATGGCTTCTGATTGGTCGCACGAAAGGGGTCCGGGTTCGAATCCAGTGAGGCATGGATGCTGTGTTTGTCTTACGACACTGGCTCTCTCACTTCCCTATAACCAGTGACCCTAAATTAGGGACGGGCGACTGCTTATAGCCCATTGAGTTGGTCACGGTAATCGTTAAACCTCCAATAAAAAAAATATTCTCGTATCATTCATGTCCGCTGTGAATAAATAACAAATATTTACAATCAAGTAATATAAATGCTTTATTTCTTTTGAAACTCGCCTTCATAATTTACGAGACGTCATTTTCTAAAGAGTTATTTATTGAATTTAGTAAAATGCCATAAAAATATACAATTAATACAAAAATGGATTAGTATTGCTAAACTGATGTTTATTAAAGTACCTTTAAAAATCAGTCATAGTAGCTATTTCTGTTGCACAACTGGTAGCTATTTTTGTTGCATATGCGTTTGCAATCGCAACCTTTAACAGGTTCAAACAGACTGTTTATTAGACTCATTTTCTAAATTGGACTTTGCATTTGCTCGACTTTTTCTGTTTTCCTGCATTTATGAGATACTGTCTGAAAGTCAAAAATTAACATTTTATTTCATCAAAAACGAATCCGCCGAACTGTTATAGTAATGGGATAACGTCATTAGTCAGACAGGACTTTCAAGTGTGTGATCGGAAATTTCATAAAAATGTGATGATAAAAGCAAAGTTTCTCCAAAATTTAGAGTACACCCTAGTTGAAGTCGAAAATACATAGTCTAACATCCCAAAGTTTCAGTAGTTCAACGACGAAAATATGGAAGAACAGAAATACCATGAAATTTTGGAACATTCAGAAATACCATGTTCATTCGTAAACGCAATAACGAGGTCACATAATTCTTGAGATTTCAATTAGGGTAGATTAACTATGTTATTTATGGCGTTGCGATTGTTTTTCGGGTGAACGAAGCATTTGGTATTTCTTTGCAAGTATCCTATTCTATTAAAGAATACCTGATGCTAAAATATTCCCTTCACAAAGTTAATCTTAATCGAGTTGAAAATCTACATTCTGTTTGCATGATATATTTGTCGAACTATGTTGAATTTGGATCAGCATGTCTTTAAAATTTCTAGCACACTTTTGTAAGACAGTCCTGATGGATACATTAAAAAAGATATACCGTTCCTAATTTTCGTATAATGGTTAAAAAATAGTTACAGTCCTTTGGTTTGGAAACATAAGTAGTGATTCATATTATTTTGAAATATACATTTATTTCATTTACACAATAAAAAGCGAAAACGTTAGCATTCTCGTGGATAGCTCAAACGAGAAGCAGAAAAGTCACAATGAATTAACCCTATAGAGTTGCCTTTTATTATATATTTTTTTAATATTCTAGTTATGCTACCTCAGAAGTTGGTTCGTATTTTTGCCAACTAGTGTTGTGCGTCTATCTTTTTGCCCAGAAGTGGTACCTAGAGAACTCGGAATTTAAGAAGAAATGCTTGCGAAATCACTGAGAAATCACTGAGAAATGTGTTGTTGACGTCCATTGCTTGCAATATATCTATTCTTATATCCATTGTTTCTTTTGTGTTATTTCACAAAGACGTTTTTTTAACGTGCATAAATTTCATTATTTTTTTATTAGACAGAGGGTAATGTGAAAAATATGTTTTCCATATCTCACATTGTTTCTATTTGGGCAAATATTGCACTATAAATTGTGTATTCGTACTCGATCTTTTAAAAGTTTAAACAGAAAATTATGCTCCTTGAAGTGATTATTTTTCATCTGTTATGGAATTTAACGAACACAAATCAATATTATTTCATTTGCACAAAAACGAATAAGAAATATTGTTTTCTACAATAGATAATCAGTCGATATGAAAAACAAAGATTATGTAGAAGATTATAAGCACCAAAACCTATGCTGTGAGGTAACCTGTACAATTTGTTTTCGCACAAAAATGTCGTAATGATAGAAGCAGTAGAAATTTATGTTGCTAATAACGGTTCTCTTTATCAATGTTTAGCGATTGGAATTAAATGAAGTTCTCAGGTTAAATCAAATGGGAGAGAAATATGATAAAATTTTAAATTTACTATCTAGCAGTATTTTGACAAACTCTTTAAATTTGTGTAAGGGAAATATCTTTGTTTTTCGTACAGGACATATAAACATTCCATTAAATCAATATTAACTTCACAAAATATCGCTAAGGTTTTGTTCTCAACAGCAGTTTTGAATTTTAAAGTATCGTCTTGCTGATATTCTGAACAAATAATTTATTACTGAATATTTTTAATTTATATTGACTTAGACTGCCCCACCATTCATATTCAAAAATCTCTCTATCTATAGTAGGTGGTATGCAAGCACTACGTAACAGACCTATATATAGATATTCGCGCAGGGCTCTGATGAGGATACAGAACGACTGTTAATGCAAGATGCTTCGAATGGCAGAATTAACTGATTTCCGAAACGGATTTTAAATACTGTGGCAAATAATAAATCCGCACATGCGCGACATTGGAGTGAAAGTGGTGGGTTGAGACTTGATATGCAAATAGCTGGGATGGAATCTGCCGAGAAACGATACGGTAATCCTCCGAAACTAACAGGAGGTGACAGAAGACCTCGACAGATGTCTTGTGGATATAAGTAAGCATGTGAAGAAAGTATCCATTCAGCTGATCAACCGTCAATGTTACAGAACGTTTGATTAACGGAGCGCACAGATTCCTAGGGAGAAGGGGGGGGAGGTTAATCTTTAAAATTATGCGTCACTGAAAATAACCACAAATATGATGCATACTTCTAGATAATTTACATTTCAGTTTTCTCAGCAAGGGTTTAGGTTGCACACATTAAGTCACTAATCCAAAGTAAACTGCATACATAAGCAATGTTGAAATAAAAGAAAGCCTCGTGAAAGGCGAAGTGTAAAGACGATTAGGTCTAGCCAAAAGGAAACAAAGAAGAGAAGAATTAAATACATCTTTTCTTATATTTTAGTGACATTTTAACACAATGTCCAATTACAACGGAATACAATTATAAACCAAGAGTACAGAGTAAGTTTAAAAATAAATATACCATAAACGTAAAAAAGATAATATTGTAATATCACTTAGTGCATCATGTGTTACGCATAAAATAAAACGTAGTAACGTTTCGTGTTTTTCCATTTCCTTGAGTAGGTTAAAATCATTATGGAGTAGCACACGCTTGGATTTGAGAATCCCCTTTCATTTTCTTATTATTCATACAATAACACTGATTTGAAACTTTTATATTTTTAAGTGTAGTGAGTAATTTTGAACAGCATAATTTTCTCTGACTTATGTGGTTTTAAAATGCGTATCTAAAACATGTTTGTAATTTCGTATCATTTATAAACTTAAGTATGATTTTTCCTTATGATTTCATCCCAGACGTTTTCGTAAAACTGCTGTTAAACGTTCTTAGAAGAATTGTTAGGGCAAGAAGTATCGTTTCAAATTCGTATACTGTATAAATGTGGTATAAAAGAAATCACTGTTATTATAACTTATAAGGAAAATTTAAAATTCCCCATGTTTTTTCTTAAGACCAAATAAGAAAACCTACCAAATTCAGCAACAAATCCCCCACATTTTAGCGTGGTCATACCTTGTAGTATTTTTTGGTCTAAATCATCATTTAGTTACAGAAAACAGAAAGACCCTGTGTGTCTATCACAGCATTCCATGGAATTCACAAAGTGACATAGCATTTTTGCTGTCGATTGTTTTTCGTAAATTACTTTTCCGATTGCGTAGCAAAATAACAGAATTGTACAGTACATTGCATTATCGGCTATAACTGACGAACGTGCGCATCCTAATTTACCCCTTAACTTTGCAGTTCAAAGTGTTCATTCAGGTGAATGATTGACATTAATCCTATATGACTTGCATAAAGATTTACAACAATAGTGAAGAACAAGCAAAAAACTAATAGCAGTAAATCAGTGGTCAGCGTTCGTAACTGACATGGAGATAACCTCAGATTCGATGCTAGATAGGTATGAACGTTCGAACCACTAAATACCTGCCGTGCGTCGGATGGGTACGTTAAGCCGTCGGACCACGGGTACTGGCCCCCGGTAATAAATAAGGACGTCTTCCTCCCCCTTTCTACCTCGCTTCCGTGTCACTTTCCTAATAGGTACTCTAGCCTAAATCTCCTAGCTTCCTATTTCTAAGGGTTGTTTAAGACCTGGCGTCAGACACTCCCTTCCTAAAAGCCTCTACATATGATCTGATGATCTGATCCGTTTAATGGCACACAAAACTTTGTTAAATAACGAAATAGCAAGCTTTCGCCACAAAAGTGTGGTTTCGTCAGGCTAAGTAACAGATAACAGTAATCTGATACAAAACACTGTTCACAAATGCTCAAAAGAAAGGAACACTTAATTTCAAATGACTGCGCTACACCGGAAACAGAATATTTAAAGAATGCGCTCGCTCGTGTCTTGCGCATGGAAAAACGATTTCTCAGATTCTCGTGGTTCGGGATATCCAGCATCACACGCCAGATGTGCGGCAAATCAATGGAAGTTTCTTCATCACATGCGGTCGAGTTTATTAAAGTCTCCATGTTCTCTCGGTAGGCTGTACCTTTGGTTGTTGTGAATGAGGCCAGCTTCTGGGTACTGTACCATTCCGGTGTGGCGTAGTGGTTATTGACTTTCCTAGCAAAAGCAGTGGTAATTCTAGCATGGGATATGTCACGTTTATGTTCCTGTAGTCTCTGCTTAAAAGATCGCTTTGTCATACCAATATAGCATTTAGAAATTCCATGTGGGTACTTGAAGGACAAAAGTACATTCCTGCGTTGACGGTGAATTTATTTTTGATTTCAATAATTACAATGGAATTTATTTCGGATGCGGTAGTGTTATACTTTTTTTCTTAATTATGTCAAATTTAACAGCAGTTTATCTCCGTACGAATTGAATCAAGATAATTATTTTGCACATTCATGTGCATTTGAACACCATTAAATGATAATTAACTCCACTCAGGCGTGAGACAAATTTTTAGAAAATTGCATTTTTATTTTTATGAGAGACGGAAAACATAAGTAGTGAATTGAATTTGCTTTAAAGCTGAATTCAGTAGTATTTTTTATTCAACAGTTATGAAATTCTGGACAAACTTACCACTGAATAATTCATGCGCCTCCTCGTACAAGACATATCTTTGCATGGGTTTTATTTTACCATTGAAGGGTGATTACTGTTTACTTCGGAGTAGTGAGTTAGAGTACGAATTCTAGAGAATAGGTATAATTTCTACGAATTCACCTATGCCCTCTACTCATATGAGTCCATTTTTTTGTGGCAAGAAAATGTGGAGGTGAACGCAACACAGTTGTGTAGGCCATCACGAAACTGATTTACGAATAAAACCAGAATACATTTATTTATGAATTAAAAACCCAAGTAAATGTTCCCCAAAAGCCACAATAAACCTATCACCTGTAAAATACCATAAAAAAACAGTAAACATATCACGGCGCCGATGAGTTTACAAATAAAAACAGAGTAGTTCTTGATCATTGCTATATACTGTTTTTATTGCGTATATTGTTCCTATTGGTGTAGATTTGGCAGTAATGCATCGACGCTATAAATTTGATGAGCGAAAATGTGCACTGGTGAACATCGAGTTGGACGTTTTATCACACTCTACTGCAACAATATGATGCCAATAGAACTCCTCGCGCATTTTAATCTTTGAAATGAAATACTCTAATACGAATATTATCCATGCAATTTTATTTTCTGGCAAAGGCCAAATAAGCATAACTCTATTTTATTGTGCGCATTATATAAAAAATATAAAAATATATAAATGCTGCGTTTCATTACTGTGATTCTAATGAACGAATGACAATTGTTTATGTACAACCCCGCATTGGGCCCATATGAAAATTGGGTAATGTCCTAATACAGACAACTTTGAAATTCACCAGGAGTTGCAGCGAAGTCTCCCAGGGTAGAGCACTGGCAGACACGGCAGCTTTCTCCACTGACGACCGTCGAATACTGTACCTCTAAAGAGCAACTCTGTGAAATGCATTTTATAACCGTGACCAACAAAACACATACAAGATTTTTCAGAGAGTGGAATACAAATTCAAATATAATTTACGACGTTGGGAAAAAAACATCTAAACTACATTACAGTGCCACGATATCTTTCATACTTTGCTTTGTGCGCCTACTTCTCTCTTCTCATACATAGACGTTGCCTTCTTTACAGCACGTGTTGTTATTACTTAGGTTTGGTTGGGTCACATTTTGCTATTCCTCTTTGGTATTGGTTTGGGATAATTCATAACTGTATAGTTTTTATACATCGCTCCAAATGAGTATGATAATTAGGTGTTTTCGATGTGGATCTGTCAATTCCATTTAAATTTGTAATTACAGATCTTTTAGCTATCCCACTACATTATCTGGTTAAATAAAATTTTCTAGATGACGCTCTTTCGCTCTTTTCTGGATGTATAAATTCTGGAATATGGAATCAGACATGTAAATGTACATTCTTTGATGTTTTAGGAAAATGAGATCATAGCAGAAAACGTGTGCAATCAGACTTAAACTGGCAGAATGCGCAGGTCACATGGGGATGTTAATAAATATAATTACAACACAAGCGTACGTGAAGGTCTGCTAATGATATTAATTGCCGCGCACGTGTAAATGATTTGCAACAACTATGGCTAAGTAGCTGTCCCCAGAAAGTATAAAAGCAGGAAGCCCCAGTCAAGTAGTCATCCATCTGACTTTGCTGAAATTGCTGCAATACAGTAATAATTGTAACTGAAAATGCCTCTCCACAGGAAACGAGACCTGTTGGTATAGCAGACCGCATATGGTGCAGTCATACGTTTTACACTGAGGGAAGACGGATATTCCTTCCGTAGATAAGCACCCGTGTTGGACGAAACGGGAGCACTGTATTACAGATATTGCGTCAGTGGGAAGAGAAAGTTTTGTCTCTCTGACGTCAAGGTTCGGAAACTAAAAGAAAGTCGAACTAACAAGAACACTGCCATCGCCATGGTTTGCCGTCCACAGATCGAACTCCAGCATTCGAAAACCAAGTGAATGTCGAATTAACAGGAAGACTACCATCGCTACGATTAGCGGTACACAGATCGAACACCGACGTCTCGGGGGTTGGCCCAACGTTGGGGATATGTATCACATCTTTGGTTGTCCAAGAGCTCTATCTGGTGTCTCTTACTTCCAGGAATCGTCTGCACTAGCTGCCCGTTGCGTCTGCTTCCTTGGCCCATAAACCAGAGACGTCAGTTTGCAGCAATGGACCCATAGGCAGACACTGGAGTGATTAATTGAATCGCATTGGGTTTCTAAGAGAACCAGCTCAACAACATAAACCAGGTTGAACGTATCCTTGTATGGTAAGACGACGTTGTACGGCTGATGCAAGCATGCATTATGCAGTTTCATACAGGTACGCCATATCTGGTGTGTTGCGTCCCATATTATGTTCTGGTGACTTAGGTTCCAATCCGGTTGTGAGCCTACTACGCACTGCAGCAAGCATGATCATCTAACGGAAAGTCCGGAAGTTTTAAAGACTGCAATGCTACCATAACTGCAGTCTGACTGCTGTGCAGTATTTCAACAGGACAATGCGAGATGACATGTGATGCGAAATGCCTTCCCTATCCTTCGTACCCGACATCTGTCATGTCTTACCTGGCCTGCGCTTTCATTTTACCTGTTCCCGTTGGACAATTGTAGGATGGGGTCACCCAGTGCCTGTCCCTTTAAGTTCTGCCGCCAGTTACTCAAGATCAACTTTGTGTATAAATCGATACAGCATGGAATGACCTTCCGCAGTGCCGCATGCTGAACTTCTTTCACACTGTGTAAGTGCAATTACCGCCGATTATGTTGGATACAGGGAGAAATGGATAATGTGTGTTCGACAACACTTCCACGTCTCTACTTATCGCTTGCGATTTGTATTACAAGTACTATACCCAATTTTCAAGGACTGATTTTTGAGAGCATCATCACACTGCCCAATTCCATTTTGCCAGTTTTATCAATACATATTGTGTGAAAGAGGTAAAATCATTTATATCATTCTTCGTTAAGATAGTTTCTCTGAAGTTGACAGAATAAATGGTCCACTACTTTGGATGTTTCATAAAGTGAGTCATCATTCATGTCTTAGTTTCTCTATAAATTCAGTCACGGGTCTTGCTGAACTATATTAGGGAAGGTCTGCATTTATTTTCGGTTTACGTATATACAATACTCAAGAATACAAATCGTTTTCCTGACATTTCATCAAATTCCGTTTTATTATTTCGTAGTTGCGTTATTTTATTTTGCGATCTCTTCGTAGATCTTCAGAAAAGGTTTCTCGAGTGTAACGGGTAAACTAAACATTTGCAGATAGATTATGAATGGAATACGGGATTATACCATATACAACATACACCATAAAACGTAATCACATCCTCAAAATCTGTATTTGCAGATAGGTTGGCCGCTGGTTTCATGCAGAGAAGTTCCGATATGCATATTCGTCATCTCCAATTATGTATCTGATCCACCATTTAGCGTGGTGCAGAGAGAAAAAATAGTGATTTTACGTCAAGTAATATACTCGGAGCAAGTATTAAGCACAAATTTACCACTTCAGCAAGACCGCTATATACGATACGATTTTGAAATTTAAAGATTATTGTACATTTAATAGTGGGAAGAGGAGTGGCTCTCCAAGAAATGCAATACGCAGGGATGACCTTGCTGTATCACGAACCGTGACCGTGATACATTCCATGAGGAAGAGCTCCTATAAGAAGATCAAGCACATGAGTATTCTGATATGGGATCAGAAGATTCCCTCGGCGTTGTTTCAAAATGTTTGAATGAAGACTCTGGATTAGAGACTTTCAAGTTTTTACGTAAGACTCGAATTACTCCCATTATGAAAAAAATAGACTAAAGTTCATTTAATGACATCAACTGGGGAATCAACTGTGTAGTGTTGACAAATGGAGTGAAGTTTCTTTTTTCATTGAAACTAATGAACTTTTCGGAACGTGTATTGAATGCACCACAGGTCATAAACCAAAAATAAACGTGATTCGTTGAGAAATAAACATTGACTACAGCGAACTATCCTCCAAGTCACATATTACAAAAACAGTCCTGCTCGAGCACAATGGTTATAGCACAGACTTAAGTTCCATGGAGAATCATAGGCTCATCTTGAAACTTAAGGTCACAGAACAACAACCGTGAAATTTTAACCTTTTAATTAGTAAAGTATGTGTGCTGCAAGGAAATATCTTGAAACTGCCAGCAATTCCTCTTTTTCGCGGCGCCACGCCGTAACTAGGCAGTTTCTGGCAACAAGTGAGATCATAACGTGTACTAAATATTAAAAATTTTGAGCTATTTTGTTTATAAACTGCCCGCGTGATTTTGTTTCAAAATATCTTACAAATAAATTTATCTTCAGACATGTTAGTGAAAAGTGAAAAAAAAATGAAATTGCCTTAATGTTTTTCTAATGATTTTATTACCACTGTTTAATGGTCTACCGCTTATGGAAATTTTTAAGAATTCCTTCTGGCAGTAGTGAGCATCCACATATATTCAAGTCGTAGCAAACTCTTTTTTTTAATTGCTATTTTACCTCCCCCCCCCTAGTGAGGGAAAGTACATTCACCCCATCTTCGACATCTCTCCGGAATGTGTGGGCCGTCAGATTTGGAATAAAGAATTTCCAATATTTTTACCTAGCAAAGCTGTCTCATCGTTTGTCTCATACGGTGTGCAACTTTCACTCCATGTTACTTGATAATAAAATTTAAACGAAAAATTAGGCAACCATGTGTCGTTTCAAGGAAACTATTTTAGTCCCATGTTTAATTTGAAACAAAAATTTTTGTACTCAATGTCAAAATGGTTGAGTACTGTATTTATTTGGGATCATAACATTTATCTCAGTATATGTTAAATGACAGTGTTTAAAGAGGATGTTTTAAAAAAGATAGCATAAATATATGAATAAAAACACATTTTGGAAACTACTTTAAACAAAATATTTCAAACTAATGATAAGTGTATTATTAGTAGAAAAGAAAAATATTAAATTTTAATCCATAAATTGCAAAACACCGTCCTTAAAGCTGATAAAAGTATAGCTCACCTTCAAGAAGGTTTCAATGTGTGTAAAAATTGGTTTTAGAGTGACAAACGTGTGAAAGCCGCACCTGCGGAAAATGATCGTCCTCCATGTGCCACCAAAACAACTCCCTGCCAAAAAGGAATGGATGCTACAAGATTTCAAAAGGTGTATTGTTGTATCTGGTACAAACTCGCTACCAGCAGATCCATTACAAATGGTAGGTACGTGGTTTTGAAACCGCACATCGGATTTACAATGCTAACAAAAACTCAGATGCTGGATAGGATTGATGTCTCGACAAATTTTAATGCCAGGACGATATCTGGAATTCTTCCTCATTTCCAACGACCCAATCTAGAACATACCGCGTAGTGTGACATGGCGCATATTCATGCTGAGAGAAGGCTCTACTAGAGATGTATTCTATTGACTAGACAGGATGTACATGGTCTGTAATGATTTTCAGGTAGAAATTAGGCGCCATATTTCCTGCAAGTGAATAAGTGGTGCAAGGTTTCCTAGTGGGTAATTTCTCAAATCATTACACTACTTTTACCGGCTATTTTTGTCCTACGGGGGAGAATGATGTCAACAATTCCCAAGGCAAAACGACATAAAATATCCTGCGATCTACATGGTACAGCAGAAAGCGAGATTCATAGATTCAGAAAACCTTGCTGTCCGAAGGATCTAGTTTCCTGTTGTTTCGTGTGTACAGCCGGGTACGAGTGCTTCACTTACGTGGGGAAACATTGCACAAGGATAAACCGTAGGATGGTTAACGGAACATAAAGTTTTCCATGTAGTGGTCTAGCAACCACATTCACCAGACATCAAACCCATCGGGCATCTTTGGTTGCATTGGAACAATAAATTCGATCTGCGGAGGGTCAACCTCGTAACTTGCAAGAGTTAAAGTATCTGCTGAAAACCTGTTGATACCAGATACCACATGACATTTTTAGAAGTCCTTTTTAGCATCAATTCCTATTCGAGAAACAGCTGTTTTGGCCGCATGTGGAAGACAACATCTTATTAGGGGGTGTGTCATAATGCTTTGGCTTCTCGGTGTCTATTGGATCGTTAGGAAAATTTGATTTCGTTGTTATGAATAACTCATCTAAACTAATAAACTGTTCTTTTAATTTTCTTCTTGCAATACATTTTTTCCCAAGTTGTACTTTTTCAAAGAACATTGAGTTGCACTGACCACCTCACTGGCGCAAAAAACACTCGCTACGCCATTAAGTAATCAAACAAACAAAATTGTTCACGATATTCTTATTCTTGTTATATATAAGAAACGGTGTCCAACTTTTTCCTCATCAAGAATACTTTTAAAAGGCTTTTATGTCGCATAGTCACCGGTATTCTGCAAAGAGCTGTATAAATGGCCGAATCATGGGCATTCCAGCAAAAGTCCTGAAAGTCAAACTCATCGTCAACCATGGTCCTTTGTGCGCAACTTCAAGAAGTTGGTGCGATGTCTTCACTGGATCGTCGCAACAGCTCCCAGCATCATCATGTCTGCTAAAACACCTTAATGCTGTAAGTTTTGTAATACAGCAAGAGACTTAGCCTGTCGTTTTCAATACACGACCGGCAAGATTCCAATTTGCATCATACTCGTTCGGACGTTCATTCTGATGTAGTGTGTAACTTGTAAGAAACCTCCGTAGGAGAGCAACAGCTGGACATCTCTTCAGTAAAATTACTCGAAATGAAGGGATATACGTTATGGGTGACAACTTAAGTACACCTTTTCCCTGGAAGGCAAGGTTTATTTACGATTTATTATTTTAATTTGATTAAAATTTTTGTTTGCCTTTATAGGTGTGCGGGTATATGAAAAATGTGTGTGAGTATATGAAAAAAATAGGCACAAGAAAATTTTACTTTTAATAGGTTAAGACCTAATCAAGTGTTTGATATATTTCTGTAGTTTACTACACTGACTATGCAGGAAACTTTCAGAAGAAGATGTATTGAATATTAGAAACTAGCAGTTCAAGAACATCGAACCAGCGTAAGAACTATGTCTTCAAAACATAATGGAACAAAACTACAACATAGGATCCATGAATTGTCGGTGTTTTTCACCGGAAGGACGGTGGCAGAGTATGAACTTAACATAACTATGTTGTAATACAAACCTTAATCTGAAATTCTATTCTTCACTTCGAATGAAAATCACATGTAAGAAAAGGCAATAAACAACATAGTATTTTGCGTATTGAATCCACAGGCCTGATTAAAGGCATAACTACATCAAATGACAATAGTTCTTTAGCTTACGGTGAGAAAACAAATACATATTATTTTTAATATATTATGAACATTTTTTACTGAAAGCTAAAACTGTTTGGAAGATGACAGTCGGATTTTTGGTGTAAATATCACAAGGATGGTAAATCAGATAATATCCGAAAACTTAAAAATTTCATCGTTCTACAGCGAGACTCGAACCCGCGTTTCCGAGATAGCGCCCAGCTATGCTAACCACTACACCACCCAGAACGACCAAGTCTCAAGTTTCCGAATAATTTTAATATAACCATCAGAGGTTTCGCTAGTCGAAGAAACGGGCATTCATGTTGAGCGAATCTGAAGGTTAGATAATATCCGAAAACTTGAAAATTTCTTCGTCCTGGAGTGGAAATCGAACCCTGGTCTCCCAAACAGCGCCCGGGTATGTTAACCACTACACCACCCTTAACGACCACGTCTCAAGTTTACGATTAATTTGAATATACTATCACAGGATTCTCTAGTCGAAGCAACCGGCATTCATGTTTAGCGAATCTGAAGATTATGATATTTCAGATAATATCCGAAAACTTTGAAAATTTCGTCTTCCTGGAGAGGGAATCGAAACCGCGTTTCTCAGAGAGCGCCCGAATTTGCTAGTATGTTATGTATGTATGTTCAAGTTTTCTGATATTATCTGACTTACCATCCTTGTCACATTTACACCAAAAAACTGATTGTCATCTTCAAAATCTGTATTCTATTTGTGTAATCCGGTATTCCGTTCATGATTTTTCTGCTTTTCCGGGAAATCACGGGATAGGATTCTTAACCTCCAGATTAGTTAAACATGAATGCCGGTTGCTTCGACTAGCGAATCATGTGATAGTTATATTCAAATTAATCCGAAACCTGAGATTTGATCCTTCTGGGTGATGTAGTGGTTTCCGTAACCGGGCGCTATATTGGAGACGAGGGTTCAATTCCTGCTCGGGGACGACAAAATTTACAAGTTTACGGATATTATCTGACTTACTATCCTTGTTATATTTACACCAAAAAACCGATTTTCATCTCCAAAATTTGTGGTGTATGTTGTTTTCCCGTATTCCATTCATAAAACTGTTTTGTTGCATTATAAATGCAACTTTAGAAATGCCACCTCTGTGGCGCAGTGGTCTAAGCGATGGTTTCTGATAATTCGTCCGATAGGGGTGCGGGTGCGAATACCCGTGAGGCATGGATGTTGTGTTTCTCTTATGGTACTGGCTCTCTCCCTTCATTAGAACCAACGGCTTTGCTTTAGGGACGGGCGACTTCTTATAAGCCATTGAGAAGCTCACGGTGGTCGTCGAACCTCCAATAAAAAAACAGCTTCAGAAATGAATCACAAAACGTACAACGGGAATAGAAATAATTATGCAGTATCATATTACTATTCAAAACAAAAACAATAGTTTAAGTTAAAAAGAACAAAGCTTCGAAAAGAAATCACTGGACCAAACGTGTGTGAGATCTAGTATTATTCACATTGCGCAGATGTCTGTTATTACGAGTCCTCCCTTATATACACTATCTACCAAAAAGTAATTGGACACCTGTGATAGCAAAGAAAAACGAAGTTTATTCACCTTCAATAGTTGGTGGAGCCTTCACGAGCGGCGATTACAGCTGCGACACTCCGGGGCATACTCTCAACCAGGCGTTGTACGACGGCTAGCGGTATTTTCTTCCACTCGACTAGGAGAAGACAGGTCAGTTCCTTCACCGATTTCGGACGGTGGGAGCACCCCTTAAGTCGACGCTCCAACTCGTCCCAGAGGTGCTCGATAGGGTTACGGTCTGGGCTCTGCGCAAGCCAGTCCATTTGATTAACCCCATGTCACCATACCAAGCCATGGTGGACCTCGCGACATGACAGGAGGCATTGTCTTCCTGAAAGTAACAGGGGTTCACCCAGTAAAACTGCCACAATGTAGGAAGCGCATTGTTATCCAAAATGGTGCAGTAGGTCTCGGCGTTCTTTGCACCACGTCGTCGCTCCAGAGAACCTGTTTCCACTGTTCAACGGTCCACTGTCGACGTTCTTTGCACCACGTTAGCCGCGTAGCGCTATTGGACTTGGTCATCAAAGGCTTGTGGGCAGCAGCACGTCCAAGGTAACCGAGCAGATGGGCTTCTTTACGGATGGTATTCATCGAACGAACACTCTCGTCTGCCTGTTAAAACTCCTTGCGGATGTGGCCCATCGATCTGGTGCGGTTTTTCCGAATATCTCTGTCCAACACCCGTCGGTCTCTAACTCTCAGTTTTGTGGGTCTGCCGGGTTGGGGCACATTCCGACAGTCACCTCTCATCTTCCACTTGCCAATCACGTAGGCCACTGTCGATTTTGGGTACTTCAACTCGCTGGATATGTCACGTATGGATAGGCTATTTCTGTGATACCCGACGATTACACCTTTCTCGAATTCAGAGAGCTCCGAACTGCGTGGCATCTTGCATGCGACTAGTTGCGTTGTTGTTTCCCATACGATATTTAACGGCGGCGGCTGTTTCGTGTATCAGGACCGCAGATTTCGTTGATTGCAGGGGTGTCCAATTATTGTTGGTAGATAGTGTATAATGGTATATTCGAGTAAAATATTTGGTTCTCTGACGTCAATGTTCAGACTGGGCCTAATATCCTTGTTCTGCAACAATATTCTTCTGCTTTCAGCATACAACTGGGTAACAGAACGACGATCTAATTATGTTGTACCTGTAAAATCAGTCGATGTGTGTCATAACGATTTCCTGTGACTCATTCTCCTGTGATACGGTTCTTTCCTCTTTGTCCTTTCAAATTTGCTGATACCTAAATCCACGCCAGTATATCTGAGCGTTACCTGAACATCAGAACTTTAGATTGCATGTTTCTCTTGACTTATATGCAAAATCAAAAAACAGACAAACCAGTTTCTGTTTTCCATTATCTATTTAATTAATAACTAGGATGCGTTGGCAAAGTGCGCAACCTTCGTGACTGTCACGTTAAAGTCACAGAATCGATTATTGCCAGGTATGAAACCCTCGGTCTAATAAATATAGCCGCAATTGTGGCGCAGTAGTCTAAGCGATGGCTTATCCCCATTCTTCCGTGAAGGGTCCGGGTTAGAATTCTGGTAAGGTATGGAGTTTGCGGTTGTCTTATGGCACTTACTCTCTCCTTCTCTGGAACCAGTGGCGCTAAATTATGAACGAGCTACTGCTTATATTCCCTTGAGTTGCTGACGGTGGTCGTTAAACCCTCAACCAAAAAAAAATTATCCGCCGTGTTTCGGATTGGTATGTTAAGCAGTCGGACCCCGTACACTTTACCCCGGTTATAAAATAGTGCGCCTTCCTCTCACTTTCTACTTCGATTTCTTGTGACTTTCCCGTCGGGCATTCTAGCCTAAGTCTCACTGCTTCCTACTTCTAAGGTGTTGTTTACGACTTGGGATCAGACTCTCCATAGAGTGGCAGTTAAACGTAATGTAAGATTCATGGTCTGAATGTATGTGTATTCTAGCCTTACTTAGATCTAAAACAGATGAAATGTAACAATACCATACAAATGATTAAAACCTTATTAAGAACACTCGCATTCATTATTTATAACAAACAGGCAGCTCTTCATGTGATATCACATTGAAAGGAACTGCTGAACTACTACAACTTTTTTTAGTGATTTACACAACACTATAACAGGCGTTAATTTTAAACTTTAGTTTATCTTGTAGTGCAAATTCAGAATGATATGTCACAAAGTAGGTTCACGTAAAATACTTTTTTTATTGGAGGTTTAACGACCACCGTGAGCAACTCAATGGGCTATAAGCAATCGCCCGTCCCTAATTTAGGGCCACTGGCTCCAGGGAAGGGCGAGAGCCAGTGCCGTAAGACAAATACAACATCAATGCCTGACCGGGATTCGAACCCGGACCCCTTACGGACGAATGATCAGAGGCCAGCGCCTTAGAACACTGCGCCACCGGGGCGGCAATACTTTTTTCTGCAGCCCACAATCTACGAACATTTATCTTTCCGTATCATGACCCGTTCTCTAAGGTAACATATTTGTCAGTATATCGTCAGTGGGATGTAAGGTTAGGTGATGCGTAACATCACAGCCTTTCCTTGACAAATGTCAACCCCGCCTTCTCGTGGTGCGTCCTGTTCCCACTAAATGGGCTCTGACGACCGCCAATAGCGGTATAACTATACCATCGCGATCAGAGGAAATGCTATCCTACACTCACCAACCCGCTTGGCCTGCGTGGTGAGTTATGGCCAAACACCTCCAAAATGACTCTTCAACCTAAATCTTGGCCTTCAGTCTGCGGCAGTTGGAATGTACCTGGCCAAGGCAGCGGCCAATGCGACATGAAGGCAGAGGGTGCTAAGAATCCCCGGAGGACCGGACTAGGCTGCCATCTGATGCTGACCTTGGGTACGTATAATGGACGCTCCCTATCTTCTGATTCAAGGCTTCTTGAATTGGAAGGGGAACTACAAAGGATCAAGTGGGACATCTTCGGGCTAAGTGAGGTAAGGAGAAAAGGAGGAGATCTTATCGAACTGAAAAGTGGACATCTCTTCTACTATCGTGGGACAGATACTGGCAGAACTAGTGGTGTTGGATTTATAATAAACAAGAAACTGAAGGATAAAGTGGTAGAAGTTGAAAGGTTCCTCTGACAGAGCTGCACGACTCGTTGTCCAACTCTCGAGAAGATACCAGGCTCAGATTATTCAAACTTATGCACCCACCACAAGTCATCCTGAAGAAGAAATTGAAGAATTTTATGAAGAAATTCGTCATCTAAATAATAAAGGTAAGCAGCACTTGAAGATAATTATGGGAGATTTCAATGCAAAAATAAGGCAATGGCAACAGAATGAAACTTCAGTAGGTAAATTCGGTCACGGCAACAGAAACCAGCGTGGAAATACTCTCGTTGAGTTTCCAGAGGCAGAAGGATTTTTCATCTTGAACTCCTTTTTCAAGAAAAAAGCCACACAGGAAATGGACATGGATACATCCAATTGGGACGACAAGTGAAATTCTTTTTATTATGTGTAACAAAAAATTCGTCATCCAAGACTGCAGTGTGCTGAACAAGTTAAACACAGGTAGTGACCATAGATTGGTGAGATGTAAGATGCACCTCAACACTAAACTCGAACGTGGCAAGCTCATAAGACAAACACAATGTATTGACATAACCAACCTTAAAAAACACCATAATACTTTCAAGTTGGAACTGAAGAACAGATTCTCTGCTTTAGAAGGCTTAACATCGGAAGAAGTGGACATCTCTGAAGTTAACAGAAAAGTAACCAAAGCTCTTATGGAAACAGCAACAAAATTAGCTGGGTCTAAGAACAAGTTGCATGTAAACAAATTATCAGGAAAAACGAAAATGTTGATGCAAAAAAGAAGAGAGATGAGGACAACTAAAGAAGATGTGACTTCCAAAGTGGAATATATAGAGCTATGCAAGACAGTAGGAAAAAGTATCACTGAAGATGTGAGGAAATTCAACTGTGAACTAGTGAGGAAAGCAATTGAAAACAACCAAAGCCTAAAGATAGCAAAGGGACATCTCAGTAAGAAAAGAAACCAGATTATGGCACTGAGAAAAGAAGATGGTTCTGTAACAAGAAATAGAGGCGAAAGTTTGACAAGAGTGAAAGATTTCTACTCCAAATTATATGAAAGGGATGATACATGTACTCCAGACATCATGAAAGGTACCAGTACCAGAGTTCTTCCAGTCCTCCCAGCAGAAGTTGCACATGCAATCAAGAACATGAAGCGGGGAAAAGATCCAGGAGAAGATGGAATTACTGTAGACATCACACAAGAAGCAAGTGAAGAAATCGAAACAGTACTCGCCCAAATTTTCGCTCGATGCCTTAATGAAGGGAAGATTCCTAAAGATTGGAACAATGCTACAATGATCCTGCTACATAAAAAAAGGTGACCTTGAGGATCTCAGGAACTACAGACCTATCAGCCTCCTCTCAGTGGTTTATAAAATCTTCACTAAAGTTCTTTCACACCGCTTGAAGGTAACACTGGACTTTGCTCAACCGAGAGAACAAGCTGGATTCAGGAGTGGCTACAGCACAATAGATCATATCCACGTACTAAGAGCACTAATTGAAAGAGCGAGGGAATATGAATATACTTTGTGCGTGGCTTTTATCGATTATGAAAAATCATTTGATTCCGTGAAACCATCAGCAGTTACAATGGCTCTGAAATCCTGCGGTATTGAAGATGCATACATTAATATTATTAATAACATCTATGAAAATGCAAGTGCAAAGATTCAGCTGTTTGAAAATACAACACACATAAAAATTTGAAAGTTAGTGAGACAAGGTGACACCATATCTCCGAAGCTCTTAAACGCCACATTGGAAAATGTCTTTGAATCACTGAACTGGGAAAACAAAGGGATGAAGGTTAATGGAGATTATCTAACCCACCTTCGTTTTGCTGATGACGTAGCTATTTTTGCAACTACCCCACCAGAGCTGCAGAGTATGATCCAGGAACTTGCTGACAAGAGAAAAGAAGTGGGATTAAAAATGAACTTTCAGAAGACAAAAGTGATGTTCAATGCTTTTACAAGAAATGAAGACTTATCGATTGATGGAGAAAAACTGGAGATAACAGACACGTACGTTCTTCTTGTACAGCAGATATCAAGCGAGGGTCACATTGATGAAGAAATTAATCGGCTTACAAAACTTGCCTGGAGAGCCTTTGGCATAAACAGCATAATTTTCAAGAGCAATATGCCATTATGTCTTAAAAGAAAAGTGTTTGATCAATGCATCCTTCCAGTGCTTACGTATGGTGCAGAGACGTGGACCTTAAGTAAAAGAGACATAGAAAGGCTGCAGCCAACTCAAAGTAGCATGGAGAGAAGCATGCTTGGTATAACCAGGAGAGATAAGAAGAGGAACTCGTGGATCCGAAAAATGACGAGAGGGCAAGACATCATGGTCAGAGTTAAATCCCTGAAATGGCAATGGGCTGACCATACTGCCAATAGGACAGACCATCGATGGACAACCGAAATTTTAGATTGGATTCCAAGGGACAGGAAAAGACCCAGAAGAAGACCACATAGGAGATGGGTGGATGAAATTCGAAAATATGCGGGAGTGATATGGAGGAGACTGGCACAAGGCAGACCGTTGTGGAGGAAACTTGGGGAGACCTTCGTCCAGCAGTGGATTGATAATGGTTGATAATGATGATGATGATGATGATGATATCGTCAGTAGGCCACAATCGACCAACTTTTATCACTTCCGAATCATGTCGCTTTTGCTTGGCTAACAAACTTTCAGTATCCCAGCATTCACCAATTTTTTTTTTTTTTTTTTTTTTTTTTTCATTGGAGGTTTAACGACCACCGTGAGCAACTCAATGGGCTATAAGCAGTCGCCCGTCCCTAATTTAGGATCACTGGTTCCAGGGAAGGGAGAGAGCCAGTGCCGTAAGACAAACACAACATCCATGCCTGACCGGGATTCGAACCCGGACCCCTTACGGACGATTGATCAGAGGCCAACGCCTTAGACCACTGCGCCACCGGGGCGGCACCACCAAATTTTGTCCACTCCGTATCATTCCCTTTCACTTGGCAAACTCTCGGCGCTTAAAAAAGATATAAAAGAACTGCCGGTTTGAAACATGACGGTCGGAAGAGGAAGTCGTAATATCGTAATTATGCAAATATTTCAGGAAAGAAAGTTAAGAGCGAAAGTTACATATAGATGTGTTATTAACAGTAAATGATTCACAATTAACACTCTTTTGCATGTCGGACTATATAACGTCTTTTTTCTCAGCATGTAGGACCACTGCAGCTTCTGAATCAATAAATTTGTGAGCGTGTATGCCTTTCACGAACCGGAAAATGTTCCTAATAAAGACCGTCACCGAATGCGAGCCCACTGAAAGAAATAATAAAGAAAAACTTTCTGCTGATCCTCCTCTGCTTGCATCCCTGTCAGTTATTACGAATGAAACACACGGTTTTTCCATGACGATCGACACGCCTTTGTTAAATTGAACGGGATTGGATGAATTGAATCAGATTTGTTAGGTATAATAACATAAAAACACTAATAGTCACTTGATTTCCAAGCATCTTATTTCAAAAATGCAAGAGTCAACAAAAGATCCGTAATGTTATAAATATTAGAAACTTTTTTTCATTGAAGACAGATTTTAAGAACAGAAGCTTTACTGTGGTCCCGATAGTTAAACATTTTCTAAAAGTCGAGCAAGGAACATCCGGCAGATGTGTTCCTGAGAGTGTCGTTGTCTCATTAATTGTGTACTATTTCTAGAAGCAAAGAGAAGAGGTATTGATATCTCTTGAAGGACAAGCATTTCAAACATTATTTGTTCTTTTCAAATGATTTATAAATAGATTTGCATAAGAGAATGCGTGGTTTCTGCTATGAAAGAAATTCTTCTGCCTCGGTAATTAATGTGCAAGATAATCTATAGTTATAAATTTCCTTCAGGTTATCTGAATTCAGTTGTATGTACACCTCAGGGAGACTAATTTCTGCTGATTGGCTTTGCCACTTCAGACGACGTTTTTTGCATTGAAAACGATAAAAGTTCGCTAAATGCGAGCAAATATTTCACTTTCGATGCGTAAATTTACAATTTGAGTAGGGACCACGGTGTATGATAAGTCAGGTGATACAACTCTCCGTGCTGTAAACAGTTTGAAAAACGGGCTGTTAATGTCACTGCTCGCCAGGTGGCGTTCAGGATTTGTGGGCCGATTGTTCAAGCTAACCATCATAGGATTACATGGTGTTTATGATTACATCAGTGCAAAATCGGTATTTATCTTGAGTACTTTTTATTTATTACTGTGTGTAATTATATTGTATGGAGTTCCAGAAAATTTGAAGTTTCTATACAGAAGATAAAGCACGTTAACTCTGTTTTTACTTAACGGGAGATAGATTTATAGTGTGGTTAAATGTCGGACTAGAATCAGTTCAGTTCGGTTTTAGGTATGGGCGAAAGTGTTTTTTACCGAACTATAGGTTATCGGACAGGTTATGCAGCATATAAAGAACTGGTATCAAACTTTATTGACCCAACTGTAACATAATAAAGAATTACTTGGGAAGTTAGGGGTTGTGGCAAGGATGTATGTATGGTAATGGTGGAGTTGTTAAGAGGCGGACGAATGATTGTTGTTATAAAATAAAAGTTTATGTCCTCGAATGGAGTTTATTAAGGCTTAATATGTAACACCAACATAGTTGGAAAAATGGCGGCAAGCATTAGGATGTGATGCATTTTTCCACAGCTTACAATGTGGAAAATATTTACATTAAGAGCATTAACCGTTGTTTAAATGTAGGATCACAAATTTTATCTCTTGATATTAAATATGTTCATCGTACTGTATGCATGCAGGTCAGGAAAATCTCCTCCGAGAAAAAGCAGCCATTTTGTCACGATGTACTTTATCTGCCGTTATCGCCAGCACAGATGGATATTCAATAGTATGATAGATACTTATATACTATTCATTATATACTTATTAGATACTATTCACAGATACTTATTCATTAGTGTGATTAGGTACAAAATAAAACAAATATGTAAGATATATTATTTATTACTAACTGAAAACATCAATAGTGAATGATTTCTCGAGCTGAAGATTAATCAAAATTATTTTTTGGAAAAATTTGTGTAAGTTTTCAAAACCAGCAGTTTCCGTTAACGATGCTCCAATGACTTACGCAAAAACTGATATTCCATGTTAAAATTTCTCCTCCGAATGAACAGCACCATCTCATTTTATAAGAAGTACAATTTTTTTTACGATAAAGGGTCTATTCTCTATTGCCTCAGTAAAGAACTCAGCATCGTCTGCTCAGAAATCTTCACGTTAGAGTACTCATTCTGCAGCCAAATATATATATATAGATATATATAACATTTATATATATATATATATATATATATATATATATATATATTATATATATATATATATATATATAAATGGGGATGTAAGGTCAGGTGATGCGTAACATCACAGCCTCTCCTTGACAAATGTCAACCCCGCCTTCTCGTGGTGCATCCTGTTCCCACTAAAGGGGCTCTGACGACCGCCCATAGCGGTATAACTATACCATCGGGATCAGAGGAAATTCTATCCCACACTCACCAACCCGCTTGGCCAGCGTGGTGAGTTATGGCCAAACCCCTCCAAAATGATTCCACAACTTAAATCTTGGCCCTCAGTCTCCGGCAGCTGGAATGTACTCCTGGCCAAGGCAGCGGCCAGTGCGACATGAAGGCAGAGGGTGCTAAGAATATCCGGAGGACCGGACTAGGCTGCCATCTGATGCTGACCTTGGCTACTTACAATGGACGCTCCCTATCTTCTGATTCAAGGCTTCTTGAATTGGAAGAGGAACTACAAAGGATCAAGTGGGACATCGTGGGGCTAAGTGAGGTAAGGAGAAAAGGAGAAGATCTCATCGAACTGAAAAGTGGACATCTCTTCTACTATCGTGGGACAGATACTGGCAGAACTAGTGGTGTTGGATTTATAATAAACAAGAAACTGAAGGATAAAGTTGTAGAAGTTGAAAGTTCCTCTGACAGAGCTGCACGACTTGTTATCCAACTCTCGAAAAGATACCAGGCTCAGATTATTCAAACTTATGCACCCACCACAAGTCATCCTGAAGAAGAAATTGAAGAATTCTATGAGGAAATTTGTCATCTAAATAATAAAGGTAAGCAGCACTTGAAAATAATTATGGGAGATTTCAATGCAAAAATAAGGCAACGGCAACAGAATGAAACTTCAGTAGGTAAATTCGGTCATGGCAACAGAAACCAGCGTGGAAATACTCTCGTTGAGTTTGCAGAGGCAGAAGGGTTTTTCATCTTGAACTCCTTCTTCAAGAAAAAGCCACACAGGAAATGGACATGGAGACATCCAAATGGGACGACAAATGAAATTGATTTTATTATGTGTAACAAAAAATTCGTCATAGAAGACTGCAGTGTGCTAAACAAGTTCAACACAGGTAGTGACCATAGATTGGTGAGATGTAAGATGCACCTCAACACTAAACTTGAACGTGGCAAGCTCATAAGACAAACAAAATCTATTGACATAACCAACCTTAAAAAACACCATAATACCTTCAAGTTAGAACTGAAGAACAGGTTCTCTGCTTTAGAAGGCCTAACATCGGAAGAAATGGACATCTCTGAAGTTAACAGAAAAGTAACCAAAGCTCTTATGGAAACAGCAACAAAATTAGCTGGGTCTAAGAACAAGTTGCATGTGAACAAATTATCAGGAAAAACCAAAATGTTGATGCAAAAAAGAAGAGATGAGGACAACTAAAGAAGATGTGACTTCCAAAGTGGAATATATAGAGCTATGCAAGACAGTAAGAAAAAGTATCACTGAAGACGTAAGGAAATTCAACTGTGAACTAGTGAGGAAAGCAATTGAAAACAACCAAAGCCTAAAGATAGCAAAGGGACATCTCAGTAAGGGAAGAAAACAGATTATGGCACTGAGAAAAGAAGATGGTTCTGTAACAAGAAATAGAGGCGAAATTTTGACAAGAGTGAAAGATTTCTACTCCAAATTATATGAAAGGGATGATATATGCACTCCAGACATCATGAAAGATACCAGTACCAGAGTTCCTCCAGTCCTTCCAGCAGAAGTTGCACATGCAATCAAGAACATGAAGCGAGGAAAAGCTCCAGGAGAAGATGGAATTACTGTAGACATCATACAAGAAGCAAGTGAAGAAATCGAAACAGTACTCGCCCAAATTTTCACTCGATGCCTTAATGAAGGAAAGATTCCTGAGGATTGGAACACCGCTACAATGATCCTGCTACATAAGAAAGGTGACATTGAGGATCTCGGAAACTACACACCTATCAGCCTCCTATCAGTAGTTTATAAAATCTTCACTAAAGTTCTTTCACACCGCTTGAAGGTAGCACTAGACATGGCTCAACCGAGAGAACAAGCTGGATTCAGGAGTGGCTACAGCACAATAGATCATATCCACGTGCTGAGAGAACTAATTGAAAGAGCGAGGAATATGAACTTCCATTGTGCATGGCTTTTATCGATTATGAAAAAGCCTTTGATTCGGTGAAACCATCAGCAGTTACAATGGCTCTGAAAACCTGCGGTATTGAAGATGCATACATTAATATTATTAATAACATCTATGAAAATGCAAGTGCAAAGATTAGGCTGTTTGAAAATACAACACACGTAAAAATTGGAAAGGGAGTGAGATAAGGTGACACCATATCTCCGAAGCTCTTTAATGCCACATTGGAGGGTGTTTTTCAGTCGCTGAGCTGGGAAAACAAGGGGATAAAGATTAATGGAGATTATCTAACCCACCTTCGTTTTGCTGATGACGTAGTCATTTTTGCAACTACCCCATCAGAGCTGCAGAGTATGATCCAGGAACTTGCTGACAAGAGTAAAGAAGTGGGATTAAAAATGAACTTTCAGAAGACAAAAGTGATGTTCAATGCTTTTACAAGAAATGAAGATTTATCGATTGATGGAGAAAAGCTGGAGATAACAGACACGTACGTTTATCTTGGACAGCAGATATCAAGTGAGGGTCACATTGATGAAGAAATTAATCGGCGTACAAAACTTGCCTGGAGAGCTTTTGGAAGAAACAGCATAATTTTCAAGAGCAATATGCCATTATGTCTTAAAAGAAAAGTATTTGATCAATGCATCCTTCCAGTGCTTACGTATGGTGCAGAGACGTGGACCTTAACTAAAAGAGACATACAAAGGCTGCAGACAACTCAAAGAAGCATGGAGAGGTGCATGCTTGGTGTAACCAGGAGAGATAAGAAGAGGAACTCGTGGATCCGAAAAATGACAAGAGTGGAAGACATCATGATCAGAGTTAAATCCCTGAAATGGCAATGGGCTGGACATACTGCCAGAAGGACAGATCATCGATGGACAGCCGAAATTTTAGATTGGATTCCAAGCGACAGTAAAAGACCCAGAAGAAGACCACATAGGAGATGGGTGGATGAAATTCGAAAGTATGCAGGGGTGACATGGAGGAGACTGGCACAAGACAGACCGTTGTGGAGGAAACTTGGGGAGACCTTCGTCCAGCAGTGGATTGATAATGGTTGACAATGATGATGATGATGATATAACATTTATTTGACGAAATTCCATGTGATTGGCACAAAAGTGCATGTTTGCGAAGCGTTCCAGGTTATTACTTTTTTAATTCCAAGCAAAATAGCATTTGTAAAATACGAATGTTTCTGCCGCTTTCTCCCATAAGAAAACAAAGGTTGTATCAAATCATCGGCCTACACGTTCCTTGCGCCATCTAGTGACAAGTGACATTAACGGACGATTTTTTTTCCTGGAGTCGGATCACCTGACAATCATACACCGTGGTTGGGACAAAAGATGGTGCGAAATAATGTTTGCGCAGTCGCAGAAGTACCTGTGAATACCGGATGTTCTGTAACCTCGAATGGTTCCGAGTTGAGAGAAGTTTCTGAGTCTGCTAACAAATATGCAGCACTTATATATAGGTGCCTTTCAAAAGGCATTTCACAAAGCACATTTTGATCATGAATGAAAGGCTCAATAATATGTGAATTAAATGTATTTCATTTTATAGAAATAAAACTGAAAGCTAAAACCTTTGGATCTATCAAACAACGTAAACTATTAAACTGAGCAAGAAAATTAAACAGTATATACAAAAAAATTGTATCTGCCAAACAAATTATTCAGTCATTATGCAAAAGGATTTAGGAGTGAAATGAGTACATTATAATCATATTGTATAACAGTCGTTTTATGCCACAGTGACCATAACGCTGTTCGAAACAGGTTTCGGGATTGGACGCTCACCACTTTGACCGGAATACATATACCACTTATATTGATCTAGAAACTGATATCAAACCTAACGAAGTTGTAACGAACATTTCACATTCACGAAAACACACATAATATTGTTAAATATATTGACGGCATTAATTTTACCAGCACAGTTGTGAAATTTTAACATCCACAGAAGTTTTCACGAAACCCCTTCACACTTTCCCACCCGTCCATTTTTGGCATGAAAACATCGCAGAAGCTATCTTATAAAGTATGAGATGTTGCCATGGTAAGAATGATCTCGGATATTCAGGAAGATCTTCCTTGGCAAAAAAGAAGCAGCATTGATCTAATGGATTTCTGGGTGAAGAAAAGACTAGGCAGTACACTCAAATGACAACACATTAGATACCTACTTAATAGCGTGCTGATCCTTCTCTAGTGAGAATCAGAGCCTGTACACTCCAAAGCCTCGACTCGACCTTATGCCGGAGGGTATAAGGAGTATTGTAAGGCATATTTGCTGCGGTATTGTCTACAACGTCTCCCGTGACGTCGCTTCAGAATCCATGAATATGATTTTCCGCTCAACGAAATCGCAGGGGTTTTCCACAGGGTTTAAATGCATGAACCATGAGTCACACTAGATGGTACAAAATTCAGATGAGTACTCCTTTGCCATGTCTGGGTGCATGCAGTCCGGTGGACTGACGAATTTCCCGGCTGAAACAGATCAGTGGCCTCATGATGTCCAAAAGCTGTCAAATCGTGTAGATAATTAGCCAGCACGTGCTGGCTGCTCGCAGTGTTTGTATAATTCTCTAGACACGCTAACAAGGAACACCTCGGGGTCGAATAAACAACACCGCACCAAACTTCCGTTATACGTCGTTTACGTATCGCCCAATTCAATGGTGATATTCGTTTTTCTGTAAAACTTTGCAGTTGCTCACTAGAGGGCTCCATTGGGTAACCCGTCGCTCGCCTGATTCTACGCCAGTCGAGAGTGTGCAGCTGCTTGTTCCGCATGACTTGTTTGTTACGTGTACGTGACAAAATAGATCGTCAATAAGTAATCAGTCCACTTAACGCATTAAGGTTGGTTGAGCTGAAAGTATGACGTAAGGTGCGCCACTAAGATGGTAGTCGTCTGGAAGGCGAATCGTTCGCATGTTTTTTTACGTCCGTGATTATGAACAAATATGAAAACCTATTAGACAGTGATAGTGTTGTAACGTCAGATCGCAGTTACGTGGTTGTGCTTTAAGTACCAAGAGAGAAGATGGAATAAGTGTTGTAAAGTTTGTAATTCTCAACCGTTTACATAAAATTATGATTACTAGATGGCGCCAAATTCACATCGCATTGCAGAGACTATAACGCAACAGTGTCACTTCCAGATAAAACTATCACTCGTTGCCGTCATGGATAAATAAGTGATTTATGAAATTTGCAAAAGGGGATGATTCTTTGCTTTCGGGACAAGGGTTGCAGTATTTCTGAAACAGCGCCGTTTGTGGACTGATTACGTGATGCTGTGGTTAAAGTGTATCATGATTGGAGAAATGGCACCATTAAGAATAAGCGATGTGGAAACTGCGGAGCACCACGTGCCATTCATGTGAGAGGTTAACGTCGGCTGCGAAGGTGCGTCAGGACAGCTCGACACCCTACACTGGAGAAACTAACAGGCCGAATGAACCAGAGGACTACCGGAGGTGTGCCTCACACGAGAGTTCAGCGAACCCTGCAGCGTATGGAGCTTCGATGCAGACGGATGGGCACTGCATCTATGTCAACGAAGGAGCATCTGCAGAAACGGCAGACATTTGCACGGAAGTATCAGAGTTGGACCTTAGATGATTGGCAAACGATTACTTTCTCCGATAAGTCACGTTTTCTACTTCATCGAACGGATGGACGTATGCTTTTAAAGCAATTAATATCGGAGAACAAACACCCTTCAACCATTATTGCTGGAAGAACACAAGCTGGCGGGGGCAGTGCTATGATCGGTGGAATGTTTTCGTGGTATTCTCTGCGTCCAGTCATTCCTGTGGAAGGTACTATTGACAGAATTGGTTATGCATACCTCCTTGCAGACCACGTACACCTATATATGCTGATTGCCTTCCCTGGGGCTGATTGGACCTTGCAGCACAAAAATGCAATGTGTCACACTTCTGGAAATGTCCGAAAGAGGTTGGAAGAACACGATGAAGCCTTCAAAGTACTTCCTTGGTCCCCTAATTTCAAAGAATTAAACCCAATTCAGTTTCTGTGGGACCACCACCTCGATCGTGTTGTTCGCTCTATGGATACTCCAAAATGGACCCTCCAGCAAATGTCACGTGCACTGCTGTCAGCGTATCTCCACATATCTGAACACCTTATTAAGCCACTCCCAGCCCGTCTAGCTGCTGTCCGCGCGGCACACGGCGGGGACACTGGATATCAGCTAATGGTTAGAATACTGGTGCTCGACCGTGTATTATAACATGGTGCGTTACAGTTCAGATACAAATAAAGTTTGTATGCTATTATATTTTCCAGCTTTGTAGTGTGTTGTACGAAACCTAAATCTGGAAAACCAGCGATACGTTTAAAACCGTATGGGTGAAAAGCGTTTGAAATTTATTTAATGATGGAAAAATAAAAATTTGTAAATGTAAATTTAAATTTCGCAGTTAGATATAAATGTTGAAATGTAACGTCTATTAAAAACATCTGAAGATATATTTCGAATGCTGTTTGAAACTTCCTTAATTTTGAAACGGTTAAGGGCAAACGTACTGCTCTCTATTAGGTCTTTAATGAGACTGAATGGCTATGGGATATCATTTATTATCTAGGGAAGTTTCCTGGAACTTCAACAGCTATAAGGAAGATTATTTTCATTGCGGTTTTAGAAATACTGAGTGTTTCTGCTCTGCAGGTATGCTAATAAATGTAACTGGAGTTTAAAATCTATATAATCTCTGACCTCAATAAAAACGAAGCGTAACAAGAAATTGCTGAAATATCCAACTTTAAACTTAATAATATTCTTTCAATAATAAATATACTCATTAAATGAAGTTCAGGACATTCATTCTCGACTTAAGGAGATTTGTCTAGTTAAATGTGAAAATTGTTCGCACAGAAAATTACGTTTTTCTACATTTTGAGGTTTAACGACAGCCTTGAGCAACTGTAATAGTTATGAGCTGTGTTCCATCATAATGTGGTGCAACATCTACCCGCGGAAGGACGACCAGTGTCGCAGTGCAGGCTCGCCACTCATGCTTCATTCGGAATTCTAGCCCAAAGCAATCCTGACGAACATTTAGCATAAAAATTTTATTCATGCACGAATTATAGCGTCAACCAAAATTTAATTCACCCTTTTTAGAACTGTCGAAATTTTATAAAGTTAAAAGCTATAAGATTGAAATTTTAAAAGGGTAAGAACTGAGACAATATACTGTGATATTTTTCACTTGAGCGTCCTTAAATTTTGTTACACTTACGGCCTTAAGTTTGGGAGGAATTTATATACTCTCATGTTTGGCGGTATTTGTAATGAACGACTACTGTGTTGACGTATTACTAAGGAGCGACTGCATGTAAAACTAGCAAATTTCTAGCTTTTTTTTTTACGTATTTGCAACACGCTGAGCGAAACCGAAAGTAGCGCAAGAAATACCTTGGAGAGTGGACGTGTCTGGTGGCAATACCGGGTGAATGGAACTGCGCTGTATTTGCTTACCTTAGAGAGATATTGTTACAACCTCCTCATTCGGAAGTATTTTCACTAGAGCAGGAGATATGAAATTTCATGTTAACAGCACATAAAAATTCATTTCTTTTATTTAGAAATGTAAACTGAATATGATATTCGTAGCACTCCCAGTTGATAAAATTGTTCACGCTTTCCAACCGTAGGTTGAAGAAGCGTATATGCTCCGGGTTTGTCCGTCCGTCCGTCCGCACAATAACTTGCGTAAAAATGGTTCGATTTCGATGAAATGTTAGTATGTGGTAGTTGAACCACCTGTGGACGAACCCTGTTGAAAATTGGTCAAATGGGGCAAAGGTCACGAAGTAGGAGCAGGATCTATTCCATTGCACTTATGCGACATAACATGCGTAAATATGGTTCGATTTCAATGAAATCTCACTATGTGGTAGGAGACCGCCCTGGGATGAACCCTATTCAAAATGGGTTAAGTGGGTTCAAAGGTCAGGACATAAGAGCGGTATGCATTCCATTGCCCTTATGCGTCATAGCGTGCGTTAAAATAGTTCGATTTCGATGAAATTTCAGTAATGGTAGGGGATCACCTTGGGACGAACCCTATCGAAAATGGAAGAAATGGGGTCAAAGATCAGAACCTAGGATTGCGCTCCATTTCATCGCCCTTATCCCATATTATTAAGGTGGACGTCAAGTAATTTTGCTTCCTATACTTCCAATGGAAAAACTTTTGTACACATTTCCTTCACAATTAATGTGTTCCCAAGGATGAAAATTTGAACATTGATTAAAATAACTTCATATTATAACTTGGAATACCTAATATTTTCTAAAACATAACCATAATTATATTAAAAATCAATAACTTTCCGTTGGTGGTGTTGAAAATAGAAAAAGGATGGCTTGGCCTGTACTTTGGTGACGTCAGTAGACAAACAAATGTTGGATTGCATAACTATGGTTATGTTTTAGAAAATATTTGGTATTCCAAGTTATAAAATTATCTATTTGAATCGATGTTCAAATTTTCATCCTTGTGAACGCATTAATTGTCCAGAAAAAAGATGGCGCGACCTGTATTTTCATGACTTCAGTAGACAAACAAATGTTTAATTGCATAATTATGGTTATATTTTAGAAAATATTAAGTATTGCAAGTTTTAAAAGTGAAGATATTTTAATTGATGTTCAAGTTTTCATCCTTGGGAACGCATTAATTGGGAAGAAAATGTGTACAGAAATATTTCCATTCGAAGTACAGGAAGCAAAATTACTTGACGTTCACCTTAAAGGACCAATTCTTGTATAGATGTAAATTTTATTTTGAAACGGCTCTTAGGATATTTATGAAAATCGTTAACCTACCGTTTTCTGTTACTAGAAATCGATTTAGCTTGATCTCGACTTGAGGAAAATTCGTTTAGCAGGTTAAATAACCACCCCGAATTACGTTTTTAGTGTAGTGTCTTGGCGTCGTTTCATTAGATGCTGGCGCGAGGTCACGCCATCTGTCTCATTAAGGTACGCGTTGTGTGTTGATCCTATTAAAGTCCTATGACGTCAGACTCTTGCGAGCAGATGATCGCGATTTCAATCTGCCTCATTACGTCACGCGTTGTGTGCGTATGTTCGTCCGCACGATAACTCATGTAAAATTCGTTCGGTTTCGATGTTATTTTAGTATGTGGTAGAGGAACACGTGGGAAGGAACCCTATTGAAAGTAAACTAAATGGGGTCAAAGGTCAGGACATAGGAGCGGGATCCATTCCACTGCTCTTATGCGTCATAACTAACGTAAAAAAAGTTTGATTTCGATTAAATTTTAGTATTTGGTAGGAGACGACCTGGAGACAAACCCTATTGAACATTGGTGAAATTCGGGTTAAAGGTCAGGACATAGGAGCAGAATCAATTCCATCGCCATTACGCATCATAACTTATGTAAAAATGTTTCGATTTGGATGAAATGTTAGTATGTTGCAGGGACCGTCCTGGGGACGAATCCTCTTGAAAATGGGCGAAATGGGGTCAAAGGTTCGGACAGAAAATAGGGATCTATTCCATAGCCCTTATGCATCATAACTTACGTAAAATTGCTTCGATTGCGACAAAACTTTATCATGTTATTTCGGAGGTACACTGAACCAGTTCTGTTGAATATCGACGAAATGGGATCATAGGTCAGGGCACAGGAGTGAAATTTATACCACAGCCATTTTCCTCATAACTTGAGTAATAACTTGAGTGATGATTTCTAGTATGCTGGAAAGCGTATCATTATTGCATGATTTTACTAACTTGTTTTTTGTGTGAGGAGTATGTAAAACATTTTGTCATAGTTATTATTTTCATAGTTCTTTACTCTTCAACACTCGAAACGTTCCTGTCTCCATTTTCAAAGGAACAGGCAAAAGTAAGAAAAATGAATAATAGGTTTAATAACAGGATCATGATATTAGACGTACGGAAGTGAAGCATTTTTGTTCTATTCTCTGCGCATAATTACCTATCACTCCTGTTTTCGATTTTGTCTCTTAATTTTAAATCTTCTAAGACAGTTATGGATAAGAAAGTCATGGTGGATTTTATCCTTATTTTTCATCGATTAAACGGTGCAGAGATATTATGAAAAGAAAATAACAACCATGCTTTAAACTTCATAAGCGAAGTTCAACTTGGGACTTTGCTGTAATCCTGCATATTTATTATAACTTATAAGGCTTAGAAAGAATAAAATGTGCCCCGTACATAGATTTCTAATCTAAGAAAAATACCTATTCAAAGGCGTCAAGATTAAATAATAGAGCTGATGATTCCAATCAGATTTTTGACAATTTAAGTAACCTATTTATCAAATTATAAACTGAAACTAATCTCTTACATTGGGTCATTGTTAGACAATACTGTAGAAAATCATCATTGTTCATGTTGATTTCGACATGGCGTGTATCTTAGTACATTAAATACTTTCTTGCTGCCATAATGTCCTAACCTTTTTCATTACACTTTCATCACTTCTTTAAAATACCCAACAAAAAGTTTTTTTTCTCTCGATGTTATCATTTCTACTACTAGAGCTGTGTATTAATACATGTATTTTTAAAACCACTCATAAATTTATATGACACAAAGTTTACGATTCTACAGCAGTTTGAAAACGGAATAAGCTGTCAACGTACTGCGTCAATGTATTTAAGCTTTTGTCCCTTCGGTAACCAACTCTTTTTTTCGTCACTCAAAAGGAGTTTCACTATATGTATATTCATTTTCCACGTAAGAACGGTATTTTTTTCTAGTCCTAAAGACTGATTGCATTATTTTCCATCTACACACTATTGTAGAGTCGGATATGAATGACTCGGCAGCAGGCATAGGATGACATAAGATTTGACTTCGTTGTTTTCATCTAATTAGTCAATAAAGCGAAACTCGTTTATTACCCCACTGTAAATTTACATCTGTTCAAGTTGCCATGCACAGTGCGCGTTTGGTCCCCTTACTGAAACTATTGCAGTTTACCAAAAGTTGATCGTCTCCGTTTTGGCAAAGTAAATTCATCTCAATGCTTCTATCCTTGTCACTGCGCAACGAAATTTGACATAGTTCCTAAATTTTAATAATTTCGCTGCGTGGATTGGATTACCAAGACAAAACGTAAAACAAAAGTGAATAATTGACAGTAGATGGAACAAGCAAGTGTTCCTTGTGCAAATAACTCCCCAACAAAGAACATTGATCTCGTATTTCTTCCGTTATAAAACAAGCATTGATTTTTTTTCCACGGGGCGATGATATTTGAATTTCAGCTAAGACATTTTCAATACCAAAAGTGTTTTTCACTCCTATTTTGGTTTGAACTAAAGCAACCTCATCCATGAAACATTTTGGATTCTCTATGTTTAGAACTAAGCGTTTATCCAAAATATTTTTAAATGCCTCCTATATTCCTTCACATAAATTCCTTCATGGACGACAACGCAACAAGTCATTGAACAGTCGCTGTCCAGGAGTGTCTTGAGAGCGAGGATATTCAACGCCTCGTATGGCCAGCACGTTCTCCAAATCTGAATCCCATTGAAAATGTGTGGGATGCTTTGGGGAGGAGTCTTGCTGGTCGCCAATGCCCTCCAATAAACAAGGACACCCTCATCCGTGCACTGACAGAGGAATGGGATAAATTACCCCAACAGCTGCTTGATAATGTTGTGCAAAGCATGACACGACGTGTGGAATCTTGCATCGCCCTCCATGGTGGCCATATCCCGTATTGACATCTTACGCCGGAACGCCTGCGGACGGTAATTGCATTTTTTTCACGTTTACGTATTCTGCACAAAATGGCCTGTTTGTCCCTTGAACACGTTCCAAAGCCTTCTGGATTTCAGAGCACAATAAATTGTCTTTCTTGTATAGTCCTTGCATTCTGACATTATTTTATTTCACTTGGCATCCAACCACACTTACTTTTTTATGCGCTATATAGCCGTTTATGATCCGTCCTTAGCAATTATCCAGCAGTGTAATTGTCATAAGGCATCAGTAACGAACGTACATCCTCGTCACCAGAGGACAGTGAATGCGTAGATTACAACAGCAACAAACGTAATTTTCATGTCTAACATTTTCATATATATATGTCGTTCAAACGGCACACGGCATCTTTCACTTAGTTTGATGATGGGAACAGGGTGTTTCCCGAAAAATCTTACTTTTATTTGTATATAACTTTTAACCCTAATGCTTAGTGTTAATTCCAAGAACAGTGAAGTGAACTGAAGATCATTCAAACAAATATGACAGCCAAAACCTTGGGCAGTGAAAATTTCGCAATCGTGTGTTTGGCGATTTATTAGAAGAAGGTATAGAATGGAGCGCCTTCGTTGTTTTTTGGATATACAGATAATCATACGTGTACTGTTTAACCCTTACAGAACTTTGCTCATGCGTCATGACGTGATTTCTACGCACACGTCTTTATAGACCTAAAGTCCTGAATAAAATGAGTGAGACGAAGGAATAAAAAAATCGTAATATTGCTGTTCCTGTAGCGTAAATATGATTTACCAATTTAATAAAAATGTAATGACCTTAACCTTGTACAAGGAGTTGAAATGTGAAACTAACAAAAAATATACGTAATAATGATGCCCAATTTGCTTTCATAGCCAGTAAAATGTATCGATGCAGCTTCACGGTCGGAAATACAGATAACAATTTGTCTTCGACGACGCTAAATAATCAAGAGAGAACCAGGATTTCATGTTCTCGATGAATTCTGAGTGCGTGATGCGCACAGGTATTTAGACCTGTCTCCAGTCAACTTTATTTTGGCGCTTCCAGAGCCAAACATAAAATGCTCTGAACTCTCACCCCTCTCCGTTATTTATGGTAAATGGATCTCGATAGCATTTCTAATGATTATCACGAATTTTTTAGCAAGTAACGGCTTTCACTTGTAGTTTTACTGTTCATCTGAAAAGTACATGTAGGATGTTTCACAGGTCAAGATCCATGAAGGACACATTTCGTTTTGTAAATTAAAAGGTCTGCTAATGAATTCCTAGCTACAGAAGCACAAAATGACCGAAATCTTAATTCAAAGTACCACTTAAGTCAGCCGTCTGGTTATTTCAGATGCACGAACAGCTTGCAGAAAGCGAACAAAAATTTGGTGATTAATCTTGCATCCATCTGCCTGTAACAGCTATATGACTATCAAAGTTTCAGCTTGTCTGACATTGGTTTAAAAACTTTTTCTTTTAAAGTGGCATTTCTTGTCTCTTTGCCAGGAATTACCACTACAAATCACAGATATTTCGCTTATAATCCTTGTTGCTCTACACTTATGTTTCTCACAATAAATACGAACATGATAAGAATATAATGGGGAAATAACTACACTAACTATTTCCTGAATATCTAAAATTAATTAATTATTTTCAAATAAAGGTAAAAATTAACACCCAAGAGTAGCCACTCCGTAATTAAAATAAACGCCCGCGTTTTTCATTTGGAAGAATACATATATATATATACTTCCTGTCTTCCTTAATTTCAAGCTAGGTGTACCCGAATATTGTACACCCTTTGAGATGTGTGAGCGGAAGGCTCTCTCTCATCTTCAGAATTTTAGAAGTGTAACTGTATATGAGAAGCAGTTGGTTTTCTATTTCATGAAAATGACCAAATTTCAATTCTAAGCCCAGATTTAGGCTTTCCCTTTACAAAAATTCTTATACACATGGATTAAATTTTTCAAAATTACAATATTTATTTAATAAATTGTTCAAATTATAAACCAGTTGCTCTCTTCTCAAAGAAGAAAGTTAAGAACATACGTATATATAATTGAAAAAACATTTGCATTTTTTTCTCTTCATGATACCTTTGCGGATGTATATGAAACTTCAATATGAATGGGAGCTTTCCAAATAATTGTTAAACGTTTTCTAGCAAATTATTTCATAATTCGCATGGTAAAGAAGTTTTGTACTTAAGTGAAATTCAGATTGTGTTTTAGAAGTATACATAGAATACTGGGAGGTTGCAAAATGTGTCGATTTATTGAGCGGGTCTAATTTGGTTGGATGAATGTTCTCGAGAAATCTAATTTCAAATATTCGTTGATTTAAACTATGAATTCCGTCTTTACAACAAATATTTACAATGCATTTTCTATTAATGTTTTATGATAGACAAATCTTATGTTTATTTCAGGTAGTTCTGCTTTCTCGTGTCTGATATTTCCAGTGGCAGTGTACTCCTACTCTTTGACAGTTAAGAGGTAAGATTTTAAAATGTGTGCTAGATAGTAGTGCATACAATAGAAATTTTCTGTGTATTAAGCAGTTCAAATACATACACGAAGTTTTCAATAGCACACACGTTACTGTATCTGAAAAAAGAAAGTTTTACAACTGGAGTGCACAGAGGCATCTAATTGTGTTCCACAAACTAAACAAACTGTCAACAGAAACGAAATGGAAAATCTTTGAGGGTAACGGCGGCCGGAGACGACTTTACGATGTAAAAGACGAGCTTTATTGGTCAAAGTAATGCGCAATACAAAAGAGGCACTGAGAGGAGTACTACAACATATCAAGCCCGCTGTAGTTTAGTTCGAATTGGTTTGAACTGTAGACGTTCTCTTCATGCACAGCTCGACCCTATTTATACCAAAAAATGAAACTGAATTGGGCGTGGATTACAAAAAATAGACACATCAGGAGCGGAAGAAGATCGGATACTGACCTATTGGTCAAAATATCAGGTTATCTGCGCGACTTAATGGACTTCGTCAGTCTTGAGTTAAACGTACAAGGTTGTGGTAGCAGCACAATGGTCTGGGTACAATTCTCAAAGTCCGCATTAGGAGGTACCTTGATACCTATGAAGCAGCGTATCAGCTCACAATATCAGTTATGACCAGACAATCCTGTTCATGTAAAAGGTGTTTCCTGACGGACAGATCTATGCTCAGCCGTATAATGCACCATTTTTTAGTGTTCAATTCTTCAGGAGAGATTTACTTCAATTTGGTAAATTGGCTCAAAAAATCACCAGATCATTATCCAAATTCACGCTTGTAGGATACGATAGAGAAAGCCGTTCGGGGTTGAGTTTCTCTTGCAACGAATATTCGACAGTTGATGGGCACTCCCACATTTGCTTAGCTGACCATAACTATTTCGTAATATTTCTTCAACAATCACCAGATAATTTCCCAGTTTCAAGCCTATAAGGTGAGCTTGAAACATGACGCCGCAAGCATTCATATATCCTTATCTAGTAATGTATGCATGATTCCGCTCGATTTTATGTTTAAAATCCTCAGCCATAACATCCAAGGAATTAATGGAACACGTCAACGCCAAAACGTTTTTCGTAATTTATTAATACGTCCTATCTGCTACCCATTGAATTTTTTCCCAGATACTTACTTTCAGGGTTGAACTGCATTCATGGAAATGCGTTATATCCGTATTTCATCAAATGCATCTATAAGACCAACGGAATATGCACAAAAAGGTTTGCTGTAAAAAAGTTTCAAAATGACTCATAATTTTAAATGAGCAATACATTACAATCCTAGTTGTAGGTAAAACATAAAAACTGAGACATTCAAACGTTCGACGTATAAATGAAATGCAAGAATTGTATTTACTATGCTCAAAAAATATCATTTGTATATAATATCGGTAAAAGAATAAAAATATCTTATAATACTTACAATTTTGTACTTAAAATCCTAATTAACAATGATTTTCGAACTATTTTCAGCTCGTTTTGCCTGAAATGGAGATCTTTACCTGATTTTACATTATATTTTAAACTAAAATGGAATAGCTTTGAGGCAGACGGTAGTTATTTTTGACTCAGGAAGAAATCAGACAAGTACCTAAAAGATACAATTGCATTTCAATTTTTCTAAAAGGATAAATGTCAGGTATCAAACGCCATTAAGGCTATCTTTCAGTTTATTATTAGCGAAAATATTATAAATAATATCATTAAGTTTAACACATTCAACTCTCCGTTTTTCATAATGCACACACAGTCGCCTTTAAATAGGCTAAATGTAAGGGATACAAGGTTGAGACTTCAAATTCTTAAATAATGGTCTTCAAACCTTAATCAAAAGGAATATAGGAGACTAATATACACAAAGTAATTGATATTCAAACAGATATAGTCATTTATACGTAAAAAAGCAATATCGGGCATTTTCACGTAAAAAGAAGGAATATCAGATATTTTTACAGATTTCGGATGACAATTAAAAACTTAAGACAGAAAATGAATCTTTGAAATATACAAGAATTTGATATTAAAAATAAACAACAGACATTTGTGCTTTAAAAAGGAATGTCATACACTTATACTTAAAAAAAGGAATATCGGACACTTATACTTAAAAAAGGAATGTCATACACTTATACTTAAAAAAAGGAATATCGGACACTTATACTTAAAAAAGAAATATCAGATATCTGTATAGACTTTGGTAGATAGTTAAGACAGAAAATAAATCTTGAAGACATAAAACAGGAAGAAAACCTCTCTATTACTCATAACATCACAAGAGTTTTATTCATAACTGAAAAATTTAAAACAAAACAGGTCCCCAGGTTCAAATGCATTCCATCGTAGATCTACAAAAACAGTTTGAAAACAACTTAGCTATTTTCTAAGATCCTAACGTTAAAGTAGTATGGGGAATTAGAACATATTAAATCTGTTTTAAACGAATTTATGGCCGAGTAACATGTAAAATCAGTTATAGGTACATATACAAAGAAATCAAGTTTGATATGACAAAAATATTATCAGCCTAAGAATATATGAAATGGAAAAAGCCCAAGGCTTATCACCACCACTACACAACTTTCAGCTTAATGATGTGCCACATACTTGCATTTCTTTTAATATAAATGGCTTATTGACATATCATGTATGTTCCACAATGTGTGGTAGTATTTTTAAGACTGCTCACACAGACTTTCACAGTACTGGTGTCATCACTTTGTAGTAAGGTAACTACAGTCTACGCATTATAATTCCAAATTGAAAATTGAATTTCTTTAGAGGTGTAGGTACACCACCAAATAACATGAGGACCATTAATTCGCTATCGATTTAAAATGACTTTCTACTTGAAGCGAGAAAATAAACGTCATGGGTATGATAATACTTCCGAATTTGTTTTATCAATTATCACGTTGTCAATCCCAACATACAGTATATTCGCTTACTTTATCACTATGTTAGCAACAAATATGTCCGAATACTTTGTCGTATATTTTAGAAAAATTGAAAAAAAAAATATCATCTGTCCAATTCATGTCTTGAGGTCTGAAGACCTGGCTGACCGCTGAAAAATGTTTTCTCCGGAAAACGCTGTTATCACAGTTCGACACGCTTTCGTAGATTGGAATCCTCTCTGGGAATTAAATACAGCTCTTTTTTTTTACTTCATCTCAGGAAACTGAAAAACACTGATGCAATTTTCAAAGCCACTATTAGGGTGATTCACAAGATTTTGCCGCTTTTGAGAGGCATTCTGTGTCAGGCAGTTACTTGGTGCGCATGCGTTATGCAAAAAACATCAACGCATGATCGGAAAACCTACATCCTCTAATTGGTAAAAACAGGAGCACGCGTTGTCGTTATTTACTGGAAAATTATCAACTGTCAAGGGCTGGGGACGCGAAATACACAATCGGAGTGCTAATACGGTTTCTCTTTTAAAAGAGTTGACCACTGCAGCTGGAACAAGACATATTTATGCTGTAATACGTGAAGGAAAAAAACGACAAGATTCAGTTTCAGCTATGTAGAAATTATGACTGCAGCCTTGAAAACAGGACATGTGTTAGAAGACGTCGACGCTAAATTATGAGGCTTAAGCGAAGTCCTAGAGCCAAACCCGTGAAAAAGCACTAGACAACTTTGAAATGAGCTGGGAATACCTCACGCAACCCACAATCGTTCGCGTACTACACAAGAATTGTCAGAACATCTTCAGGATTACCATTTCTTTAAGCGAGTTTTGACTTGTGATGAAAAGTGCATATTTTCAGGAAAACTGGCATAACAGAAAAATGTTAAGATCCCCAAAAGACATCATAAGCACTCCCAAAAATCAGACGATTTGAGAACAAAGTTATGCTAAGCGTAAGGCGGACCTTTTGTGCACCATTCATTGGAAACTGTTTCCAGATGGACGAAGCATTATTTAACCGTAAACGAGTTATCCTCCAACAGAACAATGCTGCTTCATATCTTACCCTGTCAATAAAAAAAACATTCATTAACTGAAGGATTTTAGCTAATGCTCAATATTGCGTATAGTCAGGAACTTTTGCCTTCAGACTACCACTTATTGCGATTCATTTCAAATTTTCTACGTGGGAAATATTCCAAGACGTCAACGATGTTCAACTTGGGGTCCAATACCTTTTCTCTTCGAAACCAAAGGAAATTTTTCGCAGGGAGATTCAAGACATGGAATCGCGATAGTGTAGGACCATCAAACAGAGTGAACTCGGCCTATTTACAAGTTTAAACTTCTATGATGATGATGAACTTCTATGTTTGTGCATTTTTACCCGTTTTCATCAGCTGTCAGAGGAGGGTAATAGCTTTTGAATAAGCACCGTATACTCGTATGTTTAGCGACACGCTATTTGTCTCACAACAATGTTTCCGAATCATCAACTGCAAACCATGGCGACAACTCAGATGCCACCGGGTATGAACGGAAACGCTTTCTCGTTCGATCATCTCGGCAGAAGTGCCGCATCGTTCTGCTAATTGAACGGCTAACCACGTCGAATAGCGTAGGAATTCTGGCACTGTTCCTGATTACAGCTCGGCCAATTTTACGATGGTAACAGCTATTCTGCATGATACCTACTATTAGGATAGGTATATCAAGAAAGAGGAAGTTGAATATCAAATACCCCAACACCCCGTCAGCTACTCGACAAGTGCCACATGGGGACGATCTGCCTGTACGGAACCAATAAGATGATTACAGTCTAGACTCAGATGAAGAACAAGGCAGTACGGAGGTGACGTCATACCCACGCCCAGAGGTTTCGGGTTTCGACATCACAGGATCCTGATTTCGCACCTGGGTCACTGGGTGAGTCACACAGACTTACCCAAGGTGAACTAAGTGATTTAAATCGAGAACTGGACCTACCAAAAGACAAAGCCGAGCTTCTAGGTTCCAGGCTCAAACAGTGGAATCATCTAGAACGTAATGTTAAAGTGTCAGTGTACACGAGTCGGCAGAAAGATTTGCTTCCTTTTTTTAAAAAAGATAATAACCTAGTTGCCTGCTGTGATGTGAATGGTTTGATGATAGCTTTGAGTGTGGAGAGCAAGCCACAGGACGGGATGCTTTCATAGATTCATCAAAGCTTAGTTTTAAAGCTGTGTTGCTAAACAATGGCACTTGTCTTCATTCCGTTCCTGTAGGCCAAGCTGTCCATATGAAGGAAACATATGCCAATATGCAATTACTTCTGGAAGCAATTAAGTACACAGACCATCAACAGAAGGTCTGTGGAGACCTGAACGTGATTGCAATATATTTCAATATGCTTCAAACCTGCTGAAGAGTGCTCTGTTTCACAGGAATGAGATTGTGATACGCGTTGTTAGGCCCTGTAAAGGAGCAGTTGGCAGCCATATTTTCCTACAATTTAAAAATGCACGTCCTGACTAATCAAAAGGCTAACCAATGGTTTGAGCTAAACGTCGTCAACCATATGAAGAATGAAGCTTGTTCGTTCGACAGGATCCCTACTGATAACTCTCGAGATACTTCAGTCAGGTATTTCGCAAACATTCATCTTCCTGCCCGACTCTACAAAATCGCAGAAAAGCTTCAATGTACGAAAAGTGTTCTTTGATTTATTGGAAAGACAGCTTTAAACTCGCGTTTTGTTCATGAAATGTCGCTCTGTAGGGGATGATCACGCTCCACATTGACTCACTTTGACTATCACATATGATTGATGCCTTTTGTTCAGGAATGGTTACCTGCTATTAGACCTTCATTTAAAGAAACCTTTTCTTATTTTGTACACATAATACAAAACATCATATCAATTTATACAATTTCCTAAGATATCATACGAAAACAATTTAGAGGTTCGAGATTTTGATTTGTTTCCAAATTTATGGAAACCGATGTATTTTAGGTTTGAGGAAACTTTGAAGATTATGAATGAAACAAAGACGACTAGAATATTTCCTGATGGAGCAGTAGTCTGAGTCAATAGAAAGGAAGAAAAAGAAAAGGAGTTAAATCGTGGAAAAGAATTAACCGTATGTCTAAATATCGTATACACTAAAGTTTGTGTACCTTAGATAAGACCGGCGAAGCTATAATAAATATTTGTGAAAAAACTAATAAAACAACTCTTGAATCGGTAGACGGATATTTCATTTTTAACACTATTAAGTAGAAGGAAAGAACGTACATGGATTATTCAGTTGTCTTCCGGTATGTTGCAGTATTCTTGGAATGTATAAAATATTCTTCCTGTAGAATACGTAATAAATTTCTAACACTCTACGATATATTGTGTTACATATACAGGGTGGTTCGAAACTATATGTAAAAAATGTAAAGGCAGGTAGAGGGGATCTAAATAAGCATATTTCGTATAGGAATGTGTGTGCGGTAATGCCGCATTAAAGCGCTAGCACGTAAAGCAGTATGAATCACAGGAAACTGAAAAGACAAGTAAAGACAAAAGAAAACAAACATTTATTAACAGTTTACAGCAGAGATACAAGATTCACAGCGGCGGCGCATGGATCGGCGTACATTAGAAAAGACGTCAGGCATGTCGAGCACATGTCCAGCAGCAACAGACAAGCGGGCAACAAGATCTTCTGCAGATGTGACGGGACTCTCGTACACGTATCTTTTAATATGACCCCAAAAGAAGAAATCCAAGCAGGTTAAATCAAGAGAACGCGGTGGCCTGGGAACTGGTCCGCACTGTGCTATCCAATGCTGACCGTAGACAGCGTCCAGGTGATTCCTGACGTTTCGGCTGAAGTGAGCTGGGGCTCCATCGTGCTGGAACCACATTCCTTTGCAAACATCTAGAGGAACATCGACCAGAAGTTCAGGTAAGACCACCTGTAGGAAGATGCCGTATGTGTGGCCAGTTAAATGACTAGGTAGAATGTACGGTCCTACTAAATTATTGTGCACAATGCCTGCCCAAACATTAATAGGAAACCTTTCTTGGTAGGCGCGTGTTATTGTGCCATGTGGGTTATCATGAGCCTACAATTGAGAATTATGGATGTTAAACATACCCGGCCGCGTAAAGTTAGCCTCATCAGTGAATTAAACATCTGCAGGGAAGGTTGGATTGGCTGCTGTCTGCTGTAGGTACCAACGGGCAAAGTTGAGACGTGGAAGATAATCGTCAGGGGTCATTGCTTGCACTCTCTGTAAATGATACGGATGCATTCCGTCTTCATGTAATGTCCTCAAAACAGTTGGATGACTCACACCCAACGCACGTCCTACAGCTCTTGAGCTTGTCGACGGATTATCCTCTACTGTGTTTAGTATTCTTTCTTCCACTGCAGGAGATCTGCGATATCTTCCAATGCCAGTATCACGCCTGGAAGCATAAAACGATCCACTCGTGCTTAACTCCCGATGAAGCCGCTCGAATGTTCGACGATCCGGCTGATTCCTATCCGGGAATCGCTCCCTGTACATCCGTTGAGCAACTAATCCATTTCCTTGTGCATCCCCATACATGAAATGCATGTCGGCCAGCTCCGTATTGGTGTAACGATGCATGCTGCTCGAGATCCGTGCGGGAAATGAAGAATCCAGCTGGCGAAGCGCTTTTATACGCCGCACTCATCAGCGCTCTCTACCGGCTCAACGCGGCATTACCGCACACACATTCCTATACGAAATCTGCTTATTTAGGTCCCTTCTAACTGCCTTTACATTTTTTACATATAGTTTTGAACCACCCTGTATAGATTTATATGTTTTACATTCTGAACATAAGGAGTATGAGTGGTTAATCAGTGATGCCGGCATCGGTGAAAATTTCAGTCGTGCAATTCCTAATTCCAGTACGAACCAGCATTCAGGAAGGAAGAAATGTAAAGCAAGAAACTGGTAAACGAACGACACAAATTTATTAGTTCGAAAATTTGCATGGCTTGAACTAGACAAAAGAGTCACCTAACTATTTATTTTCCTTCGTAAGAAATGCAAAGATATTAGGATGAAATTTTTGAGCTGGTAAATGGCTATGCAGCATCTTTTAGATTGTGAAGCCTGAAGATTCATGATGCAACTGAGACTCATAAACGTTGCCTAGAAACAAAATTGGTTGAAAAGGAACCGCTTTCTTGCTCTCTGTCAAAGCGCATTCGTAAAGCTTCGCAAGAAAAAATTCCTCAAATGTGAATATTTTTAATATTGTGTATTTCATTGATTTTTATTGAAAACTACTTCAAGATTTTGAAAAACAGGCAAAACTGACCCGAAAAGCTGAGGCCTTGCTTTTTCAATCTTATTAAAGCAGAACTGAAGGTGCTTCTAGGTCCATTTCACCAGAACACCTACCTCGCAAATTTAAAAATTTAAACAGCCTGATCGTTTGTGCTACGTTTGTGCTCGAATGAACCGTAAAAATTTTCGTTTGTACCACAACCGTTTTCCGTTATTCGCGAAACAAACTGGGGGGGGACCCGGCAGCCCCCACCTCGGAAATTTCATAATTTGAACATACCATTCGTTTGTGCTACGTTTGTGCTCGAATGAACCCCAAAAACTTTCGTTTGTACTGCAACCGTTTTTCCGTTATCCGCGAAACAAAGGAGGGGGAGGCAGTGGAAACGGTAGCCCCTTTCCTTCGGGAATTTCATAATTTGAACGTACCATTCGTTTGTGCTACGTTTGTTCTCGAATAAACCCCAAAAATTTTCGTTTGTACCACAACCGTTTTTCCGTTCTCCGCAAAAATTTGGGCGGGCTGTGGAACCGGCACCCCCCCCTCGGAAATTTCATGATTTCAACATACCATTCATTTGTTCAACGTTTGTGCTCGAATGAACCGCAAAACCTATCGCTTGTACCACAACCGTTTTTCCGTTATCCGCGAGACAAATTGGGGGCGGGGCTGTGAAAACGGAAGCCCCCTCGGAAATTTTATACTTTGAACATATCATTCGTTTTTACTCAAAAGAACCGCAAAAAACTTTCGTTTGTACCACAACAGTTTTTTCGTTATCCGCGAAATACAGTTGGAGCAGTGGAAAAACGGCAGCACCCCCCCTCGGAAATTTCATAATTTGAACATACCATTCGTTTGTGCTCGAATGAGCCGCAAAATTTTTTGTTTGCACCAGAACTGTTTTTCTGTTATCCGCGAAACAAAGTGTGTGTGTGTGGGGTGGGGTGCTGTGGAAACGGCAGCCCCCCTCGGATATTTCATAATTTCAACATACCTTTCGTTTGTGCTACGTTTGTGATCGAATGAACTGTAAAAATTTTCGTTTGTAGCACAACCGTTTTTCCGTTATCCGCGAAACAAAGTGGGGGCTGTGGAACGGCAGCCCCCCTCGGAAATTTCATAACTTCAACATACCATTGGTTTGTGATACGTTTGTGCTCGAATGAACCGCAAAATTTTTTGTTTGTACCACAACCGTTTTTTTCGTTATCCCCGAAATAACGTTGGCAGGACATGCAGAAAAGAAATCCGGACCTCATAAATATCATAATTTCAGCATATCGATCGTTTGTGCTACGTTTGTCTCCCAAAAATTTTCTTTTGTACCACGTTTTTTTCTGTTATCCGCGAAATTAGGTGGCAGGAAATGCAGAAACGGAAGTCGGAACCTCAGAAATTTTATAATTTCAACATAATCTATTGTATTACGTTTGCGTTCGAATGAACTGAACAAAATTCTGATTTGTACCTCAACCGTTTTTCAGTTATTCGTGAAACAAAACATGGGTGGGTGGTGAGGGAGCTTCAGCGTCTGCCTCGGAAATTTCGTAATTTCATCATGCTGTTTCTTCATAGTGTAACGTTTGTGCACGTATGAGCTGCGAAACGTTCCTTTTTTTATTAATGAAATCCAGAAGACCCAGTGGGTTACTTATGAATGCAATTCAAAACATGTAGGAGTGACATGGAAGAGACTGGCTTAAGATAAACAATATATAGTAGAATGAACTTGAGGAGCACCTTAACTGAGCATTGGATTGAAAATAGTTCACAATGACGATGATCATAAGCGGCAGAGCCTATACAGCAGGTCCGGCTATAGCCGTACCAGAAATAGAGCCTGGTATGGCTAGTCCGTACCAGGCATTTTCTCTTTCAGTATGAATATATCAGATTTTTTTCAAATAACTTTTTTGCAGTTGCTTAAATAAAATGTTGATGACAGGGTGGTCACATGAAGAAGGAAGAAGTCGGTAATCTTTCCGATTTATCACATTTTTAAAAGTGAATGAAGGGATGCATGTTGTGAGTGAGGATGGACAGGTAGCAATTGGCGTTCAGTGACCCATCCAGTGGTACCAGTGGTCCCAGGTCATACCAGGAAAACATCCCCCAGACATGCACACTGCAACCGCCGGCCTGTACTTGACCGACAAGAGTGTCCGCGTGTTGGTTATCGAGTGTCTGACGCCGTCACTTCTGTTGTCCACCGCCTGTCACTTCTGTTCAGTAGAAACCTCGAATCGTTGGGGAAGGCAACCATTTTTCGCTCTTCCACTGTCCAGTGACGGTAGTCCCGTGGAACTGCAGGCGTCGTTGGCGATGGACCTGGGTTAACATGGGCGCCTGGAAGCAGCGTCGACTCCGGAGACCCATTCATAACAGGGTTCGCTCTACTGTTATCAGGGACACGTACCTGGGTGACCCAGCGTTCATTTGCGTGGTCAATTGCTGCACTGTTGCGCGTCGATTGCTCTTTACCAGTCGACGGAGGCGACGTTCTCCTCTGGGGTCAATGGTCTATGGGGCTCCACAGTTATGACGTCCGGAGGTGCTCAGTGTGCCAGTGGTCAATTCTTGGTACACCCTTACTACAGCAACTCGCGAACAGCAAATGAAGTCTGCGGTTTCTGAGATGCTTCCACCCTTGGCGCGGTAGCCGAATATCATTCCTTTTTGAACGTCCGTCATGTCACTACCTCTGCCCATTGTTTTCACGTTACGCACTATGGCTTATATGTCCTGGCCGGGCGCTTATATCTCCGTGGGGCGACCTTGTCACATGCGCGCCTAGGCGGGTACACTGTGTGTGTGGGTGTGTGTGTGCGGTCGACCTTGTTGTGACGCGCCTTGACGGGTACACTGTGATTCAGGGTGTGGTCATATTATTCTGATACGACCGTGTACACCGACTGTACGCTAAATGGAAGACAAGTGCGTTGAATGAACAACAAAACAAGTAACATTTTTCGTTTGATAACTTCATTTCGTTGTACCAGTATAGCACATTGCAACTGTTAGAAGAACAAAAGTATTTATGCATAGTTTAAATTTCCATATCCGTGCAAAAATGAAATTTTGAGACTACAGAACTATATGTTTTCAGATACTTTACCATCCTGGAAATGAGAAAATGAACGAGACTCAAATAAAAAAAAATTAAAAAAAAGCAAGTTTCTTTATCCTGCTATTTTAAAAAACAAACAAATCTGATGCCAGTTCTTCAGGAACAGAGAGTCCATCTTCAACCGCAAGTATTGGTGATATCAAGGAAATCACTTCAGCAGCAGTAAATGCCCGCGTGGAATCAACAAACAGCAGTTTTGGCGGTAACGTTACATCGACAACCTACAGTTTACAAGACAGCAACCTTAAAGATCCTGATGTATTATTGAAGGAGGGTAAACGTGCCTATAATACTGTTACACTGACTCCAAATCAACCTACAGACAAAAGTTTTCCAGTGGTTAAAAAACCTAGATCGCAAACTAGGAAATTTCAGAAATCATGGTTCGACACACAGAAATGATTGGAATGGGATAGTGACAAAAAAGCAGCTTTTTGTTACTCATGCAGATTATCCCTGAAGCTTAAAATGAATGTTCATGCTTGAAATAGCGAAAACGCATTCACGACAAGTAGCTACACTAACTGGAAAGATGCTATCTGAATGTTCAAAAAGCATGAACGTTCTTGCTTTACCGGGAGGCATCACTCAAAATTTCAGCTTATTTGAAAAACATTCCTGTTTCCCAACAATTAAGTGAAGCACTTGGGGTGGAACAACAAACATTTCAGCAATCGTTGAAAAAGGATTCTTGAGGTACTTTTACTCCTAGGCAGGCAAGGCATTGCCTTTCGCGGTCATAACGAAGAAGGCAGAAATTTTAAAAGTTTTTGAAACTGATTTCTGAAGATTGTGAAGAACTTTCAAAAAGGCTTAAATGTAGGAACGACTTCACTTCCCATGAGGTTCAGAATGAAATTAAAAAAATTGTATTTAGATACTGTGCGTAACATCATACACAGAGTAAAACAGTCTTCGAAGTTTTCGCTTATAGCGGATGAGACATCCGACATTGGAACACGGGAACAATTATCTGTTTGCTTACGTTATGTAACAGATGATTTTATTGTGCATGAGGACTTCATCGGATTGTATGACGTTGAAACAATTACGTCATCTTTTCTCGAAAGTGTGATAAAAGACGTGCTTGTTCGATGCGGCCTAAATAAAAAAAACTGGGGGAGGGGGTAGCTACGACGGAGCAGCTTATATGGCTGGAAGATTGCAGGGTGTAGCCAAAAGAATTTTAAATGATGAACCGAGGGCCACTTTTATTCATTGTGCAGCTTATTCCTTACATTTGGCGCTTCAAGACATTTGCCGAGCTATTCCCGAAATTCGAGACGTTTTGGATATCGCACCTGAATCATCAAACGTAATTTACTCGTCACCGAAGAGTAGTGCACAATTCCAAAATGTGTAGGTGCAAATAAACTCCGAAGCTTCGAGAACTGTTAAACCACTTTACCCAACCCAGTGGACAGTCCGGGCAGCTTCCATTTCTTCTATATTATAAAATTACGAAGTTCTCTTAAATTTTTACCGAAAATTGCCCATGAAAACCGCGGCAGCCCTACAAGTTCAGCTGCAAGTGGTCTTTGCGGAAAATTAGAAAATTTGAAACATTATTCTTTCTCAAATTAAGTTTAATTATCTTTGAAAAAACTGAGAACTTCAGTAATGCTCTTCATAATCAATCCCTTACGGCTCACGAAGCAAAAAACGGATCTTTAATAATGCAAAGTAGTTTGAAAGAGCTACGTTGTGATAGCACATTTCAGAAATTGTGGACTGAAACTCTCGAATAAGCTTAACTTAAATGAGCCTTCTGTTCCTCGATTTCGAAGACCATCAAATCGTACAGACGACAGAACCACAGCGTATGAATTCGTGGATCCCAAAGCCTTATTAAAGCATGTATACTTTTTTTTTGGATAACATAACAGGCGCCATTAGTTTCAGGTTTGATCAACCAGGTTATAAAATTTATAAGAAAATGGAAACAGTTCTGCTTGCAGCATTAAAAGGAGATTTATTGCAAGAAGACACACATCACGTGTGCACTCACTTCGGAAACGATTTAGAAGAATATGCTCTAACAGATCAGTTAAAAATGCTTAAATATTTGTGTGACTCTGACTCTTAAAGCCTTGAAGATGTAGTGGCAGAAATAAACAAAGTAGTTCATTTAAAAAAATCTGTTCTCATAAGTTTCTACATTTGTAAAACTTCTGTTACTTAAACCCGCAACAACTGCCACAGCAAAAACATATTTTTCCGCTCTTATACTTTTGAAAACGTACCTCAGAAGTACAATGACTAGCAATCGGCTGAATCATGGGTATATTTTGCATGAGCATAAAGACTTGTGCAAAGACATTGATATTCAAAAGTGTATGGAAATATTTGTAGATAGCAATGAAAAAAGAAAACAACTTATTATGAACATTTTACCATAAATAACATAGGTCATAGAAATATTGTTTATTAGCAATAACAATTTGCGTACATAAACTCAGCACTTTTTATTTCCGGAAATAAACGCAATCATATATTCTAGGTAAGCAATGCTTTTAATTTTGTTTTCCAACAAAAAACGAACGAAGAGTTGCCTTGTTTCTTTAAAATATTTGAAAATGATAACACAATACTGTTTGTATATACACGTTTCACATTTACTTCAAACTGTATTTTCTTCCTCTGTTATTTAATGTTTTGTTTCTAAAAGGTTGTCTTAAATGTTCCCGAATAGGCCGGGGATGGCCTAATGGTCAGATTTCGTGGCCGCCATGGAAATAACCTCAGGTTCGATCTTGGGCAGGTACGAACGTTCGAACCACTAAATACACGCCGTGCGTCGGATGGGCACGCTAAGCCGCCGGACTCCGGGTACTGGCCCTGCGGTAATAAATAAGGGCGGCTTCCTCCCCTTTGTACCGCGCGTCCGTATCACTTTTCTACCGAGCACTCCGGCCCAAATATCCGAGTTTCCTATTTCTAAGGGTTGTTTTTGATCTGGGGTCAGACACTCTCTTCATAAAATCATCTACATATGATCTGATCAGAAACTCTACCAATTTTCTTTGGACTAGCCTAAGTCATTTATTCAGTCCTCTCACCTGCAGTATACATAAAAGAACCTAGAGTGTATTCAGTACGGAGCTCTGGTCGTAACAATATTTACTCTGCACGGAAAAAAAGGCACGAAAAATATTATTAATATTGAGTGACACTAACAAGCAAACGCGCAAATATGTAGTGTCCTGTATGCGATTCCTCTGAAGGTGCCAGAAATTACGTTTTCGTTGACTAACCGTTTTCGAAATTTGTTTCGCATGTGTCAAAAGAAAAAAAGTTCTCATGATATGTCTGCTTTTGACATTAAAAAATATCTTTCACCTGAAGGAATCAAACTATTTGTACTGGTAAACAAATAGAAAGGCCATGACAAAGATTTGACCAAGTGAAAATAATACACTGGAAAAGAAAATTTAAATCGAATTTTTATAATCAGAAATTCTGATAGAGAAAGCATACTTTTGTTTTCAGTGTACACATGCAATGTACTGCTTACAGTTGAAATTGTTCAATATTTGATCTTGAAAACTTTGAAGTGAGGGACTGCGATTCTTTCAAATCGGAAATGTATAGCGAGTTTCAATATAAATATATATCGAATTCAACAGCATCAATTTTTCACCGCTTATTAAATGAAACAAACATTATATTCTCCGACTACAATCCTTGCGATGTTTTGCAAATGAAACTTGTTCACAATTGAATTTTTTATGCCGATCTGATTGATCAGCATAACACAGTAGATCTCAAAATAAAAAAAAAAGTGTTTGGGAATAATCATTTTTCATTTTATCAAAAAACTGAAATACGAGTATTTGTATCTATTGTATACGGCCCATCGAAGAGCGATCGTAAAATTAAGACATGACAGACAGGAACAAAAATTTGTTACATGAATTTTTTGTATTTATTTTTTTTAAATAATAAACTAAAAACTCTAAAGCAATCACTGTCATACAATATATAGATGCTATTCTATTTATGTTTGAAATATTAACCAAATATTTTAATACTCATTGTGCCGAAACAGAATTCAAGAATTGGATACACGCGGTCGCAATAATTCGATTAGTGTCGTCAATACACAATTCTAAGTTACCTCACGCACTGAGGGAGCTATGCTCATTGACGTTGACGCTGCTGATGAATGACAGGACACAGTAATCCTAAACAATTTACATTTCGGCACTGAAATAATATCTCGGAGGCTGTTCTTAATTTCGTAGCACATATACTTTTTATCATCCAAAATCAGAACTGCAACACTAGGACGTGCAGAACATATTTATATTTACAGATCTGTAAGAAACCATATCATGCCTGTGACGCGAAAAACAAATGAGATTGTGAAATCATGGTTTTTAGAGAAATAAACTTCACTATAGTTTAGTAAAAATAATTTTGCCTTTTCTCGCATTTAGTAAAAAAAATAATTCCATTATTACGTACATGTAACGTGAAAATCGAATAAAGTTGGGAATTTAAGGGTTTAACCATAGGAATCCTCCCTAAACTGAACTGAAGATAATTTTTTTTGCGTTAAATAAGAAAAATAACTTCATATAAAGAAATTGTAGGAAACGTCGATTTACTAGAGTTTTGAAAGGATTTATGACACGGTGGAATGTGACCTATAGATATCCTAGACCAAAAGTTAATCCCCTCTCACTAACACACTTCTAATTCATCTTTTCTTTCTATCTTGAGGTCAGATTTCATTTTCCGCTTTCGCAGATGGACTTTTGTCATTACATCACCTTTCATCGCTGTCAGGATCGTGTCTTAGGTTCGTTTAAATCTGAATAATAATAAGGAGAATAGTTTCGGCAAACGTAAACAGTTTAAAATACACTTTCGGAAAGTGAAAAAAAGCACCAAGAAGGAGACGTCAGTAGTATAAAATGACCGATCCGAGGGCAAGGATCATCCTTCTAGAGAAGGATGGGGGCGTGGCCTGGCGCCGAAGGATGGGGGCGTGGCGTGTGACCGAAGGATGTGGGGGCGTGGCAGATGACGCTAGTGCGTTGGGTCGATGTGCTGCCCCTAGCGGTGCTTCTTGGAACTTTATTATTATGTTAGATCTTTGTTTTTGAGAGATGGCAACGACCGAGTCGGGGAAATGAGATGTGCTGCCCCTAGCGGTGCTTCTTGGAACTTTCAATGTATCTTTGAGAGATGGCAACGACCGAGTCGGGGAAAGGAGATGTGCTGCCCCCTAGCGATGCTTCTTGGAACTTTTAATGGACCTTTGTTTTTGAGAGATGGCAACGACCGAGTGGGGAAAGGAGATGTGCTGCCCCCTAGCGGTGCTTCTTGGAACTTTATTATTGTGTTAGATCTTTGTGTTTGAGTGATAGCAACGGCCGAGTGGGAGAAAGGGGTGGATATAGGGGGATGTCAACTCGATGTGCTGCTCCCTAGCGGTGCTTTTTGGAACTTTTAATGGATCTTTGAGAGATGGCAACGACCGAGTGGGGGAAAAGGGGGTGTACGTTGCCCCCTAGCGGTGCTTTTTGGAACTTTTCTCGGGAAATTTATTAGACGTTGACAAATCTTGGGGAAGTCTTTCCAATATTTATTTTTTTAATTTTCTCAGGAGATTTACTGGACTTTGTCAAATTTTTGAATAAAGTTTTTTTGTCGTTTCCAATTTCTTTTGTACTCGTATTTTTTTTTGTCCTATTTTTTCTCTCTAATTTATTTTATTAAATTCATATTTTCAGGAATTCCCTGAGGTATTATAATTTTTATAGACGTTGCAGTATTTTTTTTTTGTCCTATTTTTCCTCTCTAATTTATTTTATTAAATTTATATTTTCAGGAATTCCCTGAGGTGTTATAATTTTTATAGACGTTGCAGTATTTTTCCCCTCAGGTTCATAAAAAATGATCTGGTGGTCCCAGCGAGACCATTGAGAAAATATGTTTGAAAGGGGAAGCATTTTTAATAAAATTCTTGGAATTTTATTTAAAAATGCAGTGTGAGGGAGAGTGGACGTTATTTGAGTTGTGAACGAGTTGGTGTGAACATGAAATTTTTCTGTTACTTTGGAACATCTCTCGTTGAATAGTTGTAATGAAGGATGTAATGAAACAGGCGTATCTTACAGCCGTAAAAGAAGGAAGTCTCGGTGGGGTGAATGCTTTATTCCGTGTTGTCAAGAAAGAAGGCGTCAAGAAAAAAGACGTGGAAAAATGGCTGAAGGGGGAGAAAACGTACACCCTCCACAAACCGACGAGACGTCATTTTCCGAGAAACAGAGTGTTGGTGAATAAAATAGATCAACAGTTTCAAGCAGACCTGGTTGACCTTCCCAGTTTGAGTCGACATAATAATGGATTTCGTTACTTGTTGACGTGTATTGATATATTTTCCAAATATGCGTGGGTGATTCCCCTAAAACAAAAGTCGGGGTTCCATATCGTTCAAGCGTTTTCCAAGATTTTCGAACAGAGAAAACCTTTAAAACTGCAAACTGATAAAGGAACTGAATTTAAGAACAAAGAATTCCAAAAGTTTTTAAAACAGCACGAGGTGCATTTCTTTACGACGAACAACGAGACAAAAGCAAGTGTTGTGGAAAGATTCAATCGCACGTTGAAAACTAGAATGTGGCGCTACTTTACAAGTCAAAACACCTTCAGATTCATCGACGTGCTTGACGATTTAGTCCACAGTTACAATCATTCTCCCCATCGAAGTATAAAAATGAAGCCTGTGGAAGTGAACGAAAACAATGAAAAGCAAGTGTTTGACAATCTATATAGTGGTTTCAAGAGGAAAACCCTCCTATAAATTCCAAGTCGGCGATCACGTAAGGATTTCTAAAACCAAATTAACGTTTGAAAAAGGATACGAATCAAATTGGACGGAAGAAGTGTTTGTGGTGAGTGACCTCATTCCAAGATCCTCCCGTGTACAAAGTAAAAGATTTATTGAACGAAGAGCTGGAAGGGACGTTCTACGCCGAAGAGCTTCAAAAAGTGACACTTTCCGAGACATTTTCTGTGGAACGTGTTCTAAAGAAACGCAAAAGAAAAGGAAAAATGGAATACTTTGTCAAATTTAAAGGCTACTCCGATAAATTCAACGCGTGGATCCCCGCGGAAGACTTGACCTCGCTATAAAAAAGGCCTTATTTTTAAATGAAACGTCATTCGTCAAGATGAGTTTCTATCTGACACTACCGAGCGACAGCTCTCTCGGATACTTTTTGGACAACAAAATATCCCATTTTATAACACGTCTTCCTTCCCCAATCGAACTGAATGGAGATTGGGAAGTGGGACTCGTCGAGCTCATCTACCCCCATTCGTGGTATAATATCACGGAAAATTCCAACCATTTCGAAAACGATTTGGGAACAGGTCAGTTTAAGACTGGAAGAATATCTCCAGGTCATTACGAGTCTATAGCGGACATTGTTAAATCCATGAGCAATCATTTTGCCAATAAAATATTTTTGAATTATAATAAAGCGACTCAAAAGGTCAAGTCAACTCTTCTGAAAGGTACGCGCTTGGTTTTCCCCCAGGGATTGCGGAAATCTTAGGATACCAACCCATGCAACTTTCAGCCGTGAGTGGAGCTGTCTCGGTAAATGGTGAATTTATCGCAGATCTAAACGGTCGGTTTTCTCTGTTGTATGTGTACAGTGATATTGTGGAACCGCAACCGGTAGGAGACATGGTTGCTCCTCTCCTTCGCATCGTTAAAGTGAGTGGTGTGGATGGAGAGATGGTGAGCGCTTTGTTCGATCGACCTCATTATTTGTCTCTTGCAAGAAAAAATTTTCAAACCATTGAAATCGTTTTAAGGAATCACATAGGCCAATTAGTGCCATTTGAACGTGGAACAGCGATCGTGAAACTTCACTTTCGTCTCAAGCATCTCTAATCATGTACGAACCATACCGCTGCTGTACGAAATCCTTCGAAGATTATTACGTCAGTCAAACGGGAAAAGGAATAGTTTACTATCAAGGAGTACCACTACAAAAAGGTTATGGACTTGGAGGACTTTTTCGTTCATTATTTAGAGCGGCGGTACCGTTATTTAAACAAGGTGCTAAAACGCTCGGAAAACAAGTCTTACGAACGGGTATGGATCTCGCCAATGACGTCATTCTCGGTAAAGATGTGAAAACGGCAGCCAAACAACGAGCTAAAGAAGCAGGACAAATTCTCACTGATAAAGCAGCTTCTAAAGTGAAGAAAATGTTTGGGGGAAGCGTTAAAAGAAAGAGAAAAACGAAGAAACGTATCATTCGTTCAAAGAAAGTCAAGAGGACCGCACGCGATATTTTTGATCCGTAAACCATGGCTATGATTCACAGTCATTCTTCCGTATGTCTCAAGTCGGAATTGGATTTTATTTGCTTTACCACCTACCCAAACGAGCATAGAAAAAGGACAATGGATCGAATATCACCCCTTGGCCAACATTCGAGATGGAGGACCTCTGGAATTTAATACACTGCTGGACAATTGCTAAGGACGGATCATAAACGGCTATATAGCGCATAAAAAAGTAAGTGTGGTTGGATGCCAAGTGAAATAAAATAATGTCAGAATGCCAGAACATTACAAGAAAGACAATTCATTGTGCTCTGAAATCCAGAAGGTTTTGGAACGTGTTCAAGGGACAAACAGGCCATTTTGTGCAGAATACGTAAACGTGAAAAAAATGCAATTACCGTCCGAAGGCGTTCCGGCGTAAGATGTCAATACGGGATATGGCCACCATGGAGGGCGATGCAAGATTCCACACGTCGTGTCATGCTTTGCACAACATTATCAAGCAGCTGTTGGGGTAATTTATCCCATTCCTCTGTCAGCGCACGGATGAGGGTGTCCTTGTTTATTGGAGGGCATTGGCGAAAAGCAAGACTCCTCCCCAAAGCATCACACACATTTTCAATGGGATTCAGATCTGGAGAATGTGCTGGCCATACGAGGCGTTGAATATCCTCGCTCTCAAGACACTCCTGGACAGTGACTGTTCGATGACATGTTGCGTTATCGTCCATGAAAATGAATCTATCACCGACAGCACCACGGAACATGCGAACACCAGGTAGCAGAACATCATTAATGTATCGTTGGCCAGTCATAGTCCCAGTTGGAAGCACATAGAGGGACGTACGGCCATTGATCTTGATGCCAGCCCATACCATGACACTACATGTCGGATATCGGTCCCTTTCCTGTATGTTTGCTGGACAATATGCAGCACCACTATCACGCCAGATCAGTTGTCGTCGACAATCAGACGATAGACTGTATCTACTCTCATCTGAGAAGAGGACAGCAGACCAGTCGTTATCAGTCCAATTGCGATGTTGATAGCACCATTGCAAACGGGCGGTACGGTGACGTCTGGACAATGGGATGCACACAACAGGACGGCGGGCGTATAGTCCTCCTTCATGCAAACGTCTGGCGACAGTTTTTCGAGAGATCCGCTTGCCAGTAGCAGCCATAAACTGATTTGCTACCTCACTAGCTGTGCTGCGCCGGTGTCTTTTTGTTGATAGCACTATGTACCGATCTTCTGCAGGTGTCGTACTGCGAACACGACCTCCCCCGTGACGTTTGCTGCACTCTCCATTTCTTTGAAATGATTTCCAAAGCCTTGAAACAACACTGTGGCTGACGTCGAACTCCCTGGCAACATCTGTTATTTTTCGCCCTTCTTCAATCTTGCCAATAATACGGCCACGCGTAAAATCATCTAGGTGATGTCGGGAAGACATACTGAAAATTGCAAGTTGGTCAATTGATTCTTTCCCTTTCAACTTTGCGTTTGAACAACAACGGTCAATACGCGTCAAATCCTTTATATCTCTTATCAGCGCTATGACGTCACGAACAAGTTCGGCAATCCAAAATTTGCATACGCACAACGCGTCTTACTGTATCCCGCACTTATGCTAATTTCCACATTTTCCTGCCTTCTATTTTATGGTTGCTATCGTTGCTATTGTCATCCGTCCTTAGCAATTGTCCGGCAGTGTATTTCTGGGAGTGGAGAAGAATACATGGATTTGTCTTCCAGCCAACTCTATGTGAAAATTAAAATTGTGAAAGCTGACAATTCTTCCCTACCTGAAAAAAGAGCCCGTGGGTCCCATTAACTGTTTTCTTCATTCTCTGTTTTCTCAAGTCGACATCAGTTTAAACGAAAGCGTGATTTCCTCATCAAGCAACACGTATCCCTACAGAGCTTATATCGAAACTCTACTGAATTACGGAGAAGAAGCAAAGAAATCCTATTTATCATGTGAAGGTTTTTACAAGGATACACCCGGACATCTACACGAAATTAATCCCACGAATGATGCAACAAACAAGGGATTACATCAACGCTACGAACTCATAAAAGAAAGCAAGACGCTGGATATGATTGGAACTTTGCACTGCGATTTATTTTATCAAAACAGACTGATGCTCAATTTAGTGGATATGAAAATCAAACTGGTTCGAAGTAAACCTGATTTCTGCCTTGTTTCCTCCTCCGAGATCCCCAGTTACAGAGTTCTCATCGAACACGCATCAATTTTTGTGAGAAAAGTGAAAGTCAACCCTGGAGTTGCCATCGGTCATGCAAAAGCATTAGAAAAATCTCCTGCCAAGTATCCCATTGATCGAGTTTTATGGAAAGTGTATTCCGTCTCTCAAGGAAGTATGTCCTTCGTGCAAGACAACGTATTCCTCGGACAAATGCCCAAAAGACTGGTTATTGGATGTGTAGACAACGACGCTTTTAATGGTACATATAAATCCAACCCATTTGAATTCAAGCATTATGATGTCAACTTTATCGCCGTGTACGTTGACGGACAGCCAGTTCCTCATAAACCTCTAGAACCCAATTTTGAAAAGGGAAGCACAATTCGTTCCTTCCACAGTCTATTTCAAGGCACCGAGAAACTGGGTCAGGACCGTGGAATATTTATCGATCGTGCGGAATTTTCCGAGGGATACACTCTTTATGCATTCGATCTCAGTCCGGACCTATGCGATGGAGGACATTTGAACCTGATCCATCAAGGAAATTTAAGAGTGGAAATCAAATTTGGAAAAGCTTTGGTAAAAACCATTTCTGTGCTAATCTACGCAGAGTTCCAGAACATTATTGAAATTTCCAAGTCCAGAAATATTCTTTGTGATTTCTCCAATTAAAGAAATGAACAGTATACAAATAACCAAGTCCTTAAAGCAAGATCATGTGACCCGACGTTCCTTCCTCGGAGTGTTTGCCTGTGACCGCCTTCCCAAGAGAATTGTCAAGTTCCCAGCATGCCTTGTTGTGAATACAGACCGACATGGAAATCCTGGAAAACACTGGTTGGCTATGTATATGTCAAACCCAAAAACAATGGAATTTATTGATTCTTTCGGACATTCTCCAGAATATTTTCAAGGACCTATTGCTCAATTTGTCTCCAAGTTTGAAACTACACTGCCGGTCAATTGCTAAGGACGGATGACAATCGCAACGATAGCAACCATAAAATGGAAGGCATGAAAATGTGGAAATTAGCATAAGTGCGGGATACAGTAAGACGTGTTGTGCGTATGCAAATTTTGGATTGCCGAATTTGTTCGTGACGTCATAGCGCTGATAAGAGATGTAAAGGGTTTGACGCGTATTGACCGTTGTTGTTCAAACGCAAAGTTGAAAGGGAAAGAATCAATTGACGAACTTGCAATTTTCAGTATGTCTTCCCGACATCACCTAGATGATTTTACGCGTGGCCGTATTATTGGCAAGATTGAAGAAGGGCGAAAAATAACAGATGTTGCCAGGGAGTTCGACGTCAGCCACAGTGTTGTTTCAAGGCTTTGGAAATCATTTCAAACAAATGGAGAGTGTAGCAAACGTCACGGGGGAGGTCGTGTTCGCAGTACGACACCTGCAGAAGATCGGTAAATAGTGCTATCAACAAAAAGACACCGGCACAGCACAGCTAGTGAGGTAGCAAATCAGTTTATGGCTGCTACTGGCAAGCGGATCTAACGAAAAACTGTTGCCAGACGTTTGCATGAAGGAGGACTATACGCCCGCAGTCCTGTTGTGTGCATCCCATTGTCCAGACGTCACCGTACCGCCCGTTTGCAATGGTGCGATCAACATCGCAATTGGACTGATAACGACTGGTCTGCTGTCCTCTTCTCAAATGAGAGTAGATACAGTCTATCGTCTGATTGTCGACGACAACTGATTTGGCGTGATAGTGGTACTGCATATTGTCCAGCAAACATACAGGAAAGGGACCGATATCCGACATGTAGTGTCATGGTATGGGACGGCATCATGATCAATGGCCGTGCGTCCCTCTATGTGCTTCCAACTGGGACTATGACTGGCCAACCATACATTAATGATGTTCTGCTACCTCATGTTCGCATGTTCCGTGGTGCTGTCGGTGATAGATTCATTTTCATGGACGACAACGCAACATGTCATCGAGCAGTCGCTGTCCAGGAGTGTCTTGAGAGCGAGGATATTCAACGCCTCCTATGGCCAGCACGTTCCCTAGATCTGAATCCCATTGAAGATGTGTGGGATGCTTTGGGGATAAGTCTTGCTGGTCGCCAATGCCCTCCAATAAACAAGGACACCCTTATCCGTGCACTGACAGAGGAATGGGATAAATCACCCCAACAGCTGCTTGATAATGTTGTGCAAAGCATGACACAACGTGTGGAATCTTGCATTGCCCTCCATGGTGGCCATATCCCGTATTGACATCTTACGCCGGAACGCCTGCGGACGGTAATTGCATTTTTTTCACGTTTACGTATTCTGCACAAAATGGCCTGTTTGTCCCTTGAATACGTTCCAAAGCCTTCTGGATTTCAGAGCACCATAAATTGTCTTTCTTGTAATGTCCTGGCATTTTGACATTATTTTACTTCACTTGGCATCCAACCACACTTACTTTTTTATGCGCTATATAGCCGTTTATGATCCGTCCTTAGCAATTGTCCAGCAGTGTATGAATTTTAATGATGTACCTCTTCAAAGTTTGTTTACGGCCGTATGTGGTCAATTTTGTATTTTCTTCCTTTATTCTAGATGTCGCGGAAAAAGCTTGTACTCCATTGTAAGAAATTTTCGATGGAAATCTGAAACAAACGACATGCGTGTCTATTATTTTGTTCGAAATAAATTTGGAATTGTAACAAAATTTAGAATTTAAAATAAAAATTGATTTCAACTCTAATTTATGTGTCTTTAAATTATTTTGTAAGTTCTTGATTGACCTCAGTTGACAACATGGAAGTGCCCAGACTACAACATCCTTTCACAGCTCTGATAGCGGGTCCTACGGGAAGTGGAAAGACCCAGTTTGTAAAGCGCTTACTTCAGTATCAAGGGGAAGTCATCTCTCCACCTCCCGAAGACGTGGTGTGGTTCTATGGGGTTCACCAAACATTGTATGATGAAATAGAAAACGTGACATTTGTGGAAGGCATCCCCTCTAATTTCCGTGACTATGTGAAAGGAAGAACGCTGTTTGTCATTGACGATCTCATGACTGAATGCGGAAGTGATAAAAAATTAACTCACTTGTTCACTAGAGGGAGTCATCATTTCAATGTGTCCGTGATATTCATTACTCAAAATATTTTTCATAAAGGTAAAGAAATGCGAGAAATTTCCCTGAATGCTCATTACTTGTTTCTGTTTAAATCACGAAGAGATGTGAATCAAATCACTCATTTAGGGAGGCAGTTGTACCCTAGCAAACTTAAATTTTTTCAAGAAGTGTATATGGATGCCACAAAATCCCCTTACAGCTATTTATTGATTGATCTAAAACCTGAGACAAAGGAAGAATTAAGATTACGCTCCCAGATACTTCCGGGAGACATTCAAGTAATATATCAACCTCGGTGAAATGAAATAAATCTCAGTTTTCATCATGACTCTGTCTAAGCAGCAGGTCCAACTTTTATGTATGATTCAACACTGTCCAAAAAAAGTATTAAAAGACCTAATATCGAAGTGTAGAAAAAGTGGAATTAAAGCACTATGTGAAGTTTGTATGAATACGTTAAAAGGAAATGTTCCGCTTACTCCCACCCAGAAACATTCATTGCAACGGCATAAGCACACCTTGCGAGCTCTCTCTCGAAAAAAGACACCTCTGTATAAAAAGAGGAAACTCCTTATTCAAAAAGGGGGATTTTTAGGTGTGTTGATTCCCGCTGCTCTCAGTGTATTAACGACTCTGCTTACGAAATAATGGAATTTGCAAAGAAAATGGTTCTGATTCCCGAAGAACGGATTTCCCGTCATATGCCCACAGACGAAACGCTAACGGACTTGGACAAAGAAATGAAAAAAATTCTCCTAAGCAAAGAGTCTGACGAAGTAAAAGTGAAATTATATAATCAAGTCTTGAATAAGCGCATTCATGTTTCCAGTTTTAATCCTCCAGTTGCATCTCACGAAACCCCATCGAAAACTGAAGAACCAGTGAAAGAAGAACATGTCAAAGACGAGAAAGTAAAAGATGTTGTGGAAGACCTTATCGTTCAGTCCGTTCCTTCTAACTTGAAACGAAATACAAGAAATGTGCTGGACGTCTTTAAAACGAACTCTGATATTATTGACTGGAGTCCCAAGGCCGAATTTAAATATAATGGACGCATTGTAAAAAACACGAATATAGTAGACCTCATAGACTCTATGTTTCGAAGCAAGGGATCTAAGCTGTACATACCTCCTGAATTTGTAAAAGCATTAAAAGACATTAATTTACCCAAAAAGTACATTAAAAATAAACAAATGTTGAAAGTTCCTGTACAAGAAGGAAATTCTGTTGTAACTTCTAAACGAAAACAGACAAATTCTAAGAAAATATGTAAAAATGTTCATTGGATTCCATATTAAAAAAATTTAGTTGAACAAAAGTGTCATTTTTTTTTCTCTTTTTTAAATGTATGCACTTTCGGAACAGTTCATTCTTTCTTAGGGTTAAAAATGGAACACTTCATTTTTTCTTAATGGACAGCTTTGAGAAAACACATTTCATTAAAAGCAGGGAAATTCTCATAGAATAACATGGGAAAACTAGTATACATAAAAAGACTGTTTTCGAAACGAGTAAAAATCTGTTGAAGTTCGTTTTCGAAAAAGTTGGAAATAGAATGTAGTAAAAACAGTCACAGCAAGTTCCTGAAAGTTGAAAATTGGATGTACTAAAAATGTCTAAGGAAAGAATTTTTTATAAAACACATCTGCTTTAGTTTTCCCAGGCTAGAGGGGTCTTCAGTGAGAGCGCTTCTTCTTTTTCAACTAAAAGAATAAAGCGAGTCAGTTTGAAACATTTCAAACTCCCCGAAAATAAGCCGTGTACTCTGGTTTCGGCTCAATACTGTAAAGCATTGCTCTCAGACCAGTCGGAAATCCCCCCGATTGGCCGCCTGATGGAAAACATCAGGCCCATTTCCCTTAATAAATACCCAAATATCCTTAAGAAAAGTCTTTAGCAAAAAAATACTAGTTCCCCATTAAATCAATTCATTCTGTTACTATTTTAAAAGAAATTTCTTTTACTTTTAAAATTCTTGAAACTTATTATTTTGACTCATTTCAATAAAAAAAACATAATTTCACTTAAATTTAGGTTAATAAAAAAAATCACAAAATTTATATCTTAGAATGAATAAAATACTTACACTTAAATTTAGGCTCTGGAAATAGAAAAAAAATTACTTTAAACATTTCCAAAAAAATATTTACTTTTTTTTAAAAACTTGAATTCTCACTTTTTTCAGTAATTTACCTCCCTCCTCCCCCCTTCCCTTACCCAAATTTTTAGGAGCCCTAAAAAGGACTTTTTTTCAACAGCTGCTGTTTCCTCCAACTCAATACAAGTCATATTGGGCTACGTGCATGTCGTGAACCGTTTTCAACAAGTTCGTAATGTCCAGAGATTCTAAAAATTCTTTGAAGATGAGTTCCTTCGAAGCAGCAACGAAAGATTCCGCTACAACTACAGGCTGCAGCATAGCAACGGCGCAGTGAGTGCTAAACTTAATATTCATGGAATCAGAGCAGGCATGCTCCATGATGTTGTTAGGCAATTCACGATAAGGCAAGAGACATTCCGGACATTGAAACAGTGGGCTGAGCGTTCTTTTGCCACGGTAGACCATGACTCCAATAAGAATTTGTTGGCGGAAGCATCTGGAGTACAGATCCTGATCTCAGAGTTAATGAAACTGGTTTAAATCCGTTTCTCTTAAAAACAAAATCTCTTTCTTGCCCGAGAGCAATGCACGACAAAAGTTCTAAATCTGATTCATTGTCCATATCCGATGCTATCTTTTCCAGTTCGGTATTTGTTTATTAAAACAAAGTTGAAAGTCATTCTTTCTCAACAGCGAGCTTGATTTCTTGAAGCAATGGGGTCCAAGCTCAAACCGCTAAAAGTGTATTTCAGATTGGGGTCCCTGAAGGCAACATGCTGTCTAGGAATGTTATAACACTTTCCGAAAATTTTTATTTTTGAGAATTCACCACTCAAATATTCCACTTCATCTTCCAAACGAGAATAGTAATGAATCGCTTGAGCAAGGGAGAAGAGCTGAAAGTAACGAAAATTCAGATTTTCCTTGTTATGACGAAGAGACATTTTTTTTCAGGTCAACACACTCACACCAAGCACCGAAGCGATAATGAGTCAGGCAGGCAGGCAGGCAGGCAGGCTTGCGATAAGGCGTATGACGTCAGGTTTCCGAGAGATGAGTAAGCATCTTTTCCCCCTTTCCCCACCTGCTTGTTCTGTCAGAAGGTCCTACCCTTTTGAAATGTTGGGGAAAAATTACTCCCCCCCCCCCCCCAATTACGTTGACAAAGAAATTTTCTAGAAGTGCGTACATGAAGACACAATATTAAAGTAACAACATTCCTCAATTTATATTAAAAAAAAAACCTCTACTGGTTTTAAAGTTCCTTCTCTTGTAATTTTTTTTCTCGCTAAATGCATCTTTGACAACCCCGAAAGCTGAACTTCTGTTCTTTTCAAAATGATTTGTTCCGAAAGGATTTCACTCCCTGAGGAATGCAGATTCAAAGCAACGTGATCACTCGTTATTTCTGTACAGACAGTTAAAACTATGATCAGCAACAAATTTGAAAAAAAGAAAAACATTGGACTGTCTCCGCACATTTTTAAAATGACGTCATTTGAGAGGAGGTTTTTCATGACAAATTTCTTCCAACAGGAAAAGAATGTATGCGAGCAGCGTAAAAATTTTGAGTCTTCGCGTGAGCAAATCGAGACGAAATATCTTCGCATGAGTAAATTGAGACGAAATATCTTCGCATGAGTAAATTGAGACGAAATATCTTCGCATGAGCAGAGTAAAAATTTTGAGACGAAATATCTTCGCATGAGCAGAGTAAAAATTTTGAGACGAAATATCTTCGCATGAGCAGAGTACAAATTTTGAGACGAAATATCTTCGCATGAGTAAATTGAGACGAAATATCTTCGCATGAGCAGAGTACAAATTTTGAGACGAAATATCTTCGCATGAGTAAATTGAGACGAAATATCTTCGCATGAGCAGAGTAAAAATTTTGAGACGAAATATCATCGCATGAGCAGAGTAAAAATTTTGAGACGAAATATATATGCAACTGAGATGAAATATCTTCACGTGAGCAAAACAAACATTTTGAGACGAAATTTTTTTCTATGAATCCAAGCGAGCAGCAGCAAAAATGACGGAGGCATTTCGTATAGCAGAGAATTTTTTTTTCTTGAGGGAAATTTTCTCGAATAATGAGTGAAGACTTGAATTATTCATTCTCTTCCTGGGCAAAGTGTGCCGTGTGGACCCCCATGCCAAGCAGTTTATCGACATGGAGTGGTTCGAATACAGGCAGCTATTTTGTTTTAAATTTCTTCCGGGGAGGCTCTTCCGATTCTAACGAATAATGCCCATAAGGAAGAGAATGAATATTGTCCTGGGATACGACTCGCTTGTTGTCATATGGGCTAAGAGATGTTTTGTTTGTGGCAACAGTGAAAACCGAATGTTTCATGCTTCGAATGCAATAGCTCATGTTCTTCTTTTCTTGCATATGAATGAGTGAAGACTTGAAATCATTCAAACGAAGCTGTTGGGAAACTACTGTTTTGCTCACGCCTTTAGCTTTTTTGACTTCTTCTTCTTCTGTAGCAAAAGCATACATCTTCGGTCTAAGACCAACAAATTCTTTTATGGCTCTTCCTTGGGTCTCGTCTTTAAATTTCCCAATTACTTTTTTATTTTTTAGACAATAGAGCGGGTGGCTTGTGCAAAAATCACTCGTGTCTAATTCATCTTTAATGTTTTCCATATCTTTATATAGATCTTCTGTCTTGAAGTGATAGAAGAAACTATCAGTATTCATATAAAGAATGGAAATGTTGTCACGATATAAAGGCCTCGTCACTTCATAATGGAAGTCGTACATTCTAGTTTTAGAGATGTCTAAAATGGCGACTCCCAAATAAATGGGTTTGTTGAAGGTGAGGTGAGTGACATTAAAATGCATAGACACAAGAAAATTTCCATCAGCTTCATCTTTTAGTATGGAGCGGTCTTTAAAATTGGGCTTACTGAGCAGCTTTTCCTGTCGATTGTCTTCGCACACCAGCTCAACTTTGGTTCGGTTGCGAATATTTTCCATTTTTTTTGCCAAAAACGGAATTGTTCATCAATTTGAAAAATCTTTCTCAAACTCATTTTTTGCCCTCTTTCTCATTTCAGTATTAAGCTGAATATAAGGTTGCAACCACTTGCTTTGATCAAAGCTTATTCCTCGATGCACTTTTGTTATGACGAGACCCGCTTTGACTGCCTGTTTGAGAAGACGATAATGAGCCACGTACCTGGATTTTTTATTTAAAGTAGTTAATAATTTGACCTGCCTGGTTCCAGGTACTACTTCCGTTTCCGGACGGAAAGGCAAATCCGAATGAAGATCGTGAAGGGAGTCAGGATAGCTGATGTCAACATCGAGAAAGTATTCCGTGCTGGCATCGTCCGCTATACACGTGACATCCAACTGCTTCAGTTCTTCATCGAAAAGCCACCGGAAGTTATTCACCGGAAGTGACTCAAGCATTCCAAACCCATAAAGGTTCGTACAATCGAGATAAGAGATGAAGCTGGTTTCTTTGGAGGCATCAAAATTTTTCAGATACTTATTATTGGCCTGAGCATACCGTTTCACACACATACACAAGCCACCCCGCTTTCCGCTATCCAGAAAAAGTAGCATATCGTAGTCACTTAAAAGCTGGAGAGAAACTTTAGTACATTTGAGCATGGCGGACCAACTTAAGCCAGGACAACTGAAAAACCAGGCAGGATCTAAAGTAGAAGTGTCCTGGCAAATATTTCGGAAATTTTCAAACACGTCGGCCAAAATGAGCACATCTGTTTTTAAGTACACATCTGCATACTGGCCTAAATTCTGAATCTTCATGACCGCCCATACTTTTTTGGCATGCTCATATTCTTCATCTGTTATATGACAATTCGTTAATTTGTTGAAGAAATCCTTTTGGGGAGGTAAAGAAGTTTCCTCTAACTTGTTATACGACGAAATGTAGTCATAGGGAAAGATGCCTTTCTGCGTGAGAAGATTGAATTCTTCATCATGAGGAATAAGCTGTCGTGTAATTTTAAAATGCGTTCTCGGAAGATTATTTGCTAATTTCGATAAACTGCTTGGCATGAATCGAAAACTGTCCAGGAAACGAACTTCAAGCCCACCCATCTTTTTAGAAAAAGAAATAAATTTCTCGGTCGACTCGGGGATCACGCTAATTTCTCCTGGAAGGCAATCTAATTCCTTGATGATAAAATGCGAGTCGTATCCCGAAAGGTTATGCATCAGAACTGGAACAAAGGAAGGATTTTTGAAATTGATATTGCAGGAAGCATGTGCGGTTCCTCTGAATTTTCCAGTACGATGATCGTGGTCCGCCACTTTCTTTTTGGATTTGCTGCATGAATTTTTTCCACCTTCACCACAAATATGACATATGCTTGCTTTCCGATAGACATCTTTTTCAGCCTCCGTCAATGCAATCATAGGGATATTTATTTTATAATTTTTTTCAATAACTTCCACATCTTCTTTGAGAGTGAGAAGGAAATGACTCACAACTCCCTGCTCTGCTCTATGAGTTCGGAAAACATCATAACGACCTTCCACATCTTTTATGAAATAAGCATATGATATAACTTCATGAGATTGGGTTGGCGTGGTGAAGGACTCGCTTGGATTCGGGATCGGACCTTGAACTGGTTTTAAGACGCTCTCAAAATCAGCGTACACAACGAAAGGAACCCGCTGACTGAATTTGAAATCTTTAAAAGTTAATTCCTTGTCTTCTGGCATCTTGATGAGGACAGTCTTGTTTTTATTGCATAATTTCTTGTGCTCATTTAATTTTTGCTCTCCATTGCACCTCGTATCATAAGTTTTAAAACATTTTTTGCAGATGTGTACTTTTTTTCCTAATGTTGACAATTGACTGGAAATAAGCCGCTCAAAATTCGTAATGTAAGCAAAGTGGTTGCAACCTCCGTTTTCTAAATACAACAAATCTCTGTGGTCCGCCAGCTCTTCTTCACATACTTTAATGGGAAATATTTTACCAGCTTCATCTATCCCGTAAATGTTAATGCTCATGTTGTTGGTCTTTTCAAATTTTGGAATGTCGGAAATTTTGACGGGATAGTCCACGCAATCCCACTTGTAGCCGCCTTCAAAGTAAGGATCGTTAAGATAAGAGGCTACCCTATGACGATTAAACTTTTGATTTTCAAGACGTGGGGTCCACACGGCATATTTGAAACAGAAGGCGTCTGAATTTGTAACGTTCACGACAGCATATTTCTTCGGAATATGGCTGGGAAGCATAATAAAGGAACCTCCTTTCAATGGCCTAAACCGATTAACCCGGAGTTCGAACCACTCCACGTGAGAAAACATCCAGCCTGATCCTTTCAGTTCGCATTCAGAACATTCAGTGAGTAGTTTCCTGGACATGATATCGAAAAATTCCCCGAGATTTGTCGACCGATACACTGGCTTATTAGTTGTTTTTAAATTCCGAGAACATATATCATATTGCCCCGGGTCATCGGGTTTAGGCTTTTTAAAAGCTGCCTGCATAAATGCATTTACTTTAATGGATGGGTGGGCTGCCAGTGCATGTTCTAGAATGCTTTCAGAAGAATTTTGGATGCCATTCAAAAATGTGGAGAGACAGACCGCTGTTTCCCCTTCCGGAACAATCTTAAATGTTTGTAGACGGTTCTGAGCCACCGACTGCACTTGGATGTAAGCCCCCATATTCAATGGAGGAACAATGGGAGCTTCGGAACTGGGGTCCTCAACAACGTGGCTGGAGCCAGCAACAACTTCATGACTGGGGTCTGCAACAATTTCATGATTGGGGCCTGCTGTATTTGAAGGGTCTACAGCATTAGAGGGGCCTGCTGCATTGGAGGGGCTAGCAGCATTGGAGGGGCCTGCCGAAGACGCATTTAACAAGTTCCCCCCGCCTGCATTCTCGAATGACATTTAAGAATATGTATCTGCAAGTACGCATTTCCAGAAAAACTCTTCCTACACAACATACACGGAATAAGTGCCCCAGAATGAATTTTGACATGTGTCTGCAAATTTGTTTTCAAAGTGAAGACCTTCTGACAGATCTTACAAGTGAAAGGGGCAGGGGGTACGTCAGACACAAATGAGGAAAGTAGGTCTTGCGACATTGGAATTTCCTCTAATGGCTGAAACACTTCTGAATTTTGCAAAAATAGCTGTTCATCTTCCAGCCACCATTCTTTCTGTGAAAGAATAATAATAAAAAAATTAACCCTCTCCCCTATCAAAGCATTTTTCATGAAATAAACATTTAAAAGGGATATTCCTACGTTGAGAATACATTTTTATTGACGCTATCGTAAAAATATGAATTCCTAAAATATTTGAAAACAAAGAACTATGTTTTAAACAATTCCACTAACATGAATTTTCCTTCCTGAAAATCTAACTTTAATCGTATGCAAAAGAATTCACATACCGCTAACATGTTTTAAACCCCTATCAACGCATCTTCATGGAAATTAAAATGGAAAATTCCTACGTTGAGAATAAATTTTTATGAGAGCTATCGTAAAAACATGGATTCCTAAAATACTTTAAAAAGAACTATGTTTAAACGATTCCACTAACATGAATTTTCCTTCCTGAAAATCTAACTTAAATCGTACGCTAAAGAACTCACATACTGTTCCTAATACACTAGTATATTTTTTCCTTAAGGGAATCCTCTCACGAAATTCTAACAACATTCTAATTCAAACAACTTTGGGGACCTAACAATAAATAAAAACATTGCATGCTAATAAAAGAACGCTTACCTCTTCGAGTTCAGAAACTGATGAAAAAATGTTTTTAGATTCCATTCCAAAACACGCCACAATATTCAGACAGCGAGACAGTCGATAACTAAACGCAGTTGAAAACTAAACGTAGGTACTAAACCAAAGCAGCAGAAAAACTGAGGAGGAAGAATGAACAACGCCAGTTTTATAGCAAACAGGATGCCTTTTTGACCCCCCGACAATGGAAGAAACGCCATTGGTTCGAAGTTGAAACAGTTTCTGAAATTCTTTTGGCATCTGTTCACAAAGATGACATCACGAAAAACCCGTCACCGTGCGTCATCGCTTCAAGCAGTATGATGACATTCCAAGTTCACAAGGATGACATCACGACGTACCCGTCACCCATGCGTCATTGCTTCAGGCAGTAACTGCACGGAGACGTTATCTGGTCACAAACATACTATTGATGAATCACCTCTAACCAGACAAAGCGAACTATAGCTCAGGACTTATTTTAAGGTAAATTCTTAGCGATAGAAAAGTGAAAGGATTTCGTTATAATTAATTTTCATATCTTGAGAGAATAAACTAAAAAATTCTTCGTAGACAGAAAAAATAAAGCCTCGATAAAAGTAGTTGTTAGTTTGAAAATAAAATAATGTTGGTACATCGAGAAGTTTAACGAGTATGCAAGCATTTAGTAAAAAAAGATTAAGATAATGCATTAAAGGGTACATTTCACTGAATAATCATGAAGAAATAAAAAAAACATTTTAACTATGCCTAAAAAATTGTGGCTTTGTACGGTGGAAAAAGGTACAACGTTAAAAAAATGCCATGAACACGTAAATACGTTAATAAACAATCGTGTTTTAAGATTATGTCTGCTCCACAAAACTTTGGAAAACGTTTTTATGTTGGAACGTCCGTTGAAAATGCGTGAAGTCTCCTCAAAGAAAATAAAAAAATTGTTACGTTGAAAAATTATGAATATAAAATGGGAAATTATGAGGAAAAATAAGGAATAAATTCGTTGCAAAATGAACAAGTTATTGAAAAAAATCAGTCTTGGAACTTAATGTGGCTACAGAATCTCAAATGACGTCAACCGCCGACCCCGTGGAGGAAATGGCGTTGGCTGATGTCATGTCTGCTATCACGACATGCGTCATCCGGCATAGTCACTCTTCCCAAAACACGTGTCATACAAAATTTTCTGAGTCAAAGAGAAAATGGTGACTCATCCCAAAACACATGGCTCACAAAATGACAACGTGGTGAAACTAAAATGGCGGAACATGAATCAACGGGAACGAAATCTTTTCAAACAAAGCCTTTCCTCGCCTAAATTAAAATTGTAGGGGGGACAAATATAAGAATTAAAAAAATAATGCAACGTCTATAAAAATTATAACACCTCACGGAAGTCCTGAAAATATAAATTTAATAAAAAAAAAAACATATTGGAAAGATTTCCTTCAAAAAATTTGACAAAGTCCAGTAAATCTCCCGAGAAAATTAAAAAAATAAATATTGGAAAGACTTCCCCAAAATTTGTCAACGTCCAATAAATTTCAAAAGAAAAGTTCCAAAAAGCACCGCTAGGGGGCAACGTACACCCCCTTTTCAACCACTCGGTCGTTGCCATCTCTCAAAGATCCATTAAAAGTTCCAAAAAGCACCGCTAGGGGCAGCACATCGAGTTGACATCCCCCTATATCCACCCCCTTTCTCCCACTCGGCGGTTGCCATCACTCAAACACAAAGATCTAACACAATAATAAAGTTCCAAGAAGCACCGCTAGGGGGCAGCACATCTTCTTTCCCCCACTCGGTCGTTGACATCTCTCAAAAACAAAGGTCCATTAAAAGTTCCAAGAAGCATCGCTTGGGGGCAGCACATCTCCTTTCCCCGACTCGGTCGTTGCCATCCCTCAAAGATTCATCGAAAGTTCCAAGAAACACCGCTAGGGGGCAGCACATCTCCTTTCCCCGACTCGGTCGTTGCCATCTCTCAAAGATACATTGAAAGTTCCAAGAAGCACCGCTAGGGGGCAGCACATCTCCTTTCCCCGACTCGGTCGTTACCATCTGTCAAAAACAAAGATGTAACATAATAATAAAGTTCCAAGAAGCACCGCTAGGGGCAGCACATCGACCCAACGCACTAGCGTCATCTGCCACGCCCCCACATCCTTCGGCGCCAGGCCATGCCCCCATCCTTCTCTAGAAGGATGATCCTTGCCTTCGGATCGGTCATTTTATACTACTGACGTCTGATACCAACGAAATTTATACAGCATAATAACGGAATACAGAGGATAACGTGATCAAAACATTATGGCAAAATACAGCTGTATTTGCTGGTAAACTGAAAAATAACATTTCCATGTAACATGGTTAGTACGAGGTTGAACCACCATGAACTGAGTCACACTGTGCAATTCTGGCATGGAGTCTGTCGTACAGATATTGGATGTAAGTTTGGGATATTGAGATCCAAGCATCCTCAACCTGGACGCGTAAATCGGGGATGGCAGTGACTGGCCGTGGTGACTGGATAAATCGTTGTCCCATAAAATTCCACACACGCTCAATGGGGAACACGTCCGGTGAACGTGCAGGCCATGGAAGTTGCCTCACACCCTGAAGTGCATGTTGCGTTGCACGTGCCGTGTGTGGGCGTGCGTTATCTTGCTGGAAAACACCAGGATGGACCGTCCTTACAAATGGCACAACAACGGGCTGAATGATGTTGTTGATGTAGGAGGTGCTGTTTAACGTACCCGGTACAAACACTAGTTGTGTACGGGACTGATAGCTGATCGCTCCCCACACCAGGAGACCAGGTGTAGGCCCTGTGTGTCGCTGGCGGATGTAAGAAAGGTGCAGACGCTCCCCTGTGTGTCTGCGAACACGCATACGGTTATCGGAGGCTCCCAAGCAGAATTTGCTTTCATCGCTGAACACGACAGATCGCCATTGCGTTATCCAGTGCAGACGTTGGCGACACCACTGCAGCCGTTCCTGACGGTGGGCTGGAGTCAGAGGTACACATGCCAGAGGCACACGTGCACCTAGTCCTGCATCCAGTAGACGGTTGCGGATTGTTCGCACAGTCTCCTCAGGTACAACGGCAGCTCGGATTTGCGTCGCATTGGATGTTCTGCTTGACAACGCCGCTCTTCTTATGCGTCGTTCGGTCCGCTCATCAGTCCGTCTGTGACTCCCGGTTCCACGTCTTCTCGTGTGGGAATGTTCCTCGGACCATCTAAGCCACCATCGTACCACCACCGATACTTCCCGTCCAATTCGCTCCGCAATACGACGATACGACCACCCGGAATAGCGGAGTCCGACTAGACGACCTCGACAAAAGTCCGATAACTGCTGAAATCCTACACGTCTTCCATGTCCAGGCATTGCAGCTTCTTCAGGGTCTTCGCACGTGTCCGTACGCCGACGACAGATTACATTCACTTCGACGCATTCCTTAAATACCACCGACGATAATTTGCATATTATGCCGTGCTGTTGCGTTAGCGCTCGCCGGTTAATCCCGAAATTAACAGCACACCTACGTAAACTCGACCCGATTAACATATGTAAATTTCATGATCGTCTTCCAATTTCTTCTTGGTGTTCTTTTTTCACTTTCCGCCAGTGTATTACTATTGTTTCAGCCACTGACGTTTCTTCTTTTATGACTCACATGTCTTCTTTCGTTGGTTTCATGAAAATTGCATTCTTTAATTCCTTAACTAAGTACTTATCAATTTCAGGAAGTAGTAGTGCTTATAATCTTTTTTGTTATGACTAAATTCCACTAAGCATGTGCCAGGCGATGGCTCAGTTTAGACGTGAGTGACGTGCATGAATGCAACGTGTTTTACGAAAATAAATGCATACTCTGGGGGCACTCGTTTTATTTTACACCCACAACGATCTTAAAAAGGCCAAAGACGCATAGCAAAAATTATGTACAAGAGTGTATCTCATGTTTTGGAAATCGCAAAATCGATTTCCGTCTTATGTGTATCAGAAAAAAAAACAACGAAAATTATCGTGAGGTTTAGAAGCCAATTCACCAACTGCTGTATGGCTTGAAGGATGAAATTTTCTCTAGGAATAGGCAGAGCGCCTTGTAAATAGTTTCATAGGGGAAAGATGAAGTAATAGAGTTGGAGGAATATGTTACAGGTGGAAAATTTCCCTTCACTGTGGCTAAGTAAAAAGCACCTATAATTGGTAAAATTTGAAAAACATGGCTGGGCTGTTATCGCTCGGATTCCGAATTCGTTCACCCGGCGTAATATTAGGAGCAAAAGGGGTGTCGAGTGGATTGTGATTCTGCGATTCCCTGATTTAATGCTGACGCAGCTTCAGGATCCCCTGACGGGCCGTTGTGATTCACACAGCAGATTTTCCTTTGGGAATCAAAGGGTCCGCTGTGTGCCGCAATGTTTTCGTGAACGTCTAGTATAAAATAAAAAAGCATAAATGAACAGATTTTCGAAGTACCTGTCGTAAAATTATATATTCTCCAAATAATCCAGAGTTGAGCACACGTTTTGTAGTTAAAGAAACACTCATGATAAAACTTAGACAAAATTAACAAACAAAACAATTTATTGGTTATGTTTTGGCATAATAATAAATATAAGCTCATGATATTAGCAAAAATGATTTACGTCTCTCTGACAGGAACATGTACTCAATTAACTATTTGCTTATAAAAATATTAACTCTATCGGAAGACTTTCGTATGGACTGATCCAATAAACATTTTATGAGGGGATACCAAAAGAAAGAATAGGATGGATTTCCTACCTTAACATCCGAATCTGGCATAGATGTCGCGCTGCTACCCTCCTATCACACGGAAGAATTGGAACCACCTGAAAGTCCAGTTTTTTTGTCATCACTTATTGTCCGTAAAATATTATTATCGCTGTTCCTCTACCAAGGGTACTGGTCTGCGATGGATGTCCCGGTCCGTCATAATTAGTGTGGGCCCTCATCATCCTTAGCAGGGTTCCCTTCCTTGGCACGTCGGTTTAGATCCTGCATCCGCAGCTTGGAAAATTGTATGCAGGCTGACGGTAGCTTCAGTCCTGCCGTAATATGGGGCAGCTCCTAGGTGACAGTCATGGAGGGAAGTGCCAGTGATGCACGCCGCGAACCAAGCACAGTAGAGTGCTTCGTGGCACAAATTAAAGTAAAAAGTGAAGTGACCCGTGTTGAACGTAAAAGTAAAGTGACGAAGTTCTTCTTTTTCCTTGTAAACGTTTTGACGACCGCCAAGAAGATAAACACTACCTCAAAATATCGCATCATCAAATCACTAGCTGGCGAACGCAAGCCTCTCTGAATTAAATTCCCCAGTGTAAATCATACTGGTCAGAGAATTAACATTTTGATCATCCATTCGCCAGGAGGGTCAAGATTGTCACCCGTTCCCGTGAAATTCTGAGAACCGCTCGAGTTACGTTTGCCGCGTGATACAACCACCGGCCGTAAATCTTTACCCAATTAAACTCTTAGCTCCGGTTCCAAAACGTCTACGGTCTACCCAACACGCATTGTGGATGCTAGACACGGTGGACACTCTATTGCCCCAATAAAACATACTACGAAGTCAGCTCACCGATGGATGTCACCAGCGTTGTCTTATTACAATGTCGGTCGGTCCATGGTGACGCTAACGCTGTGTAGCTAATTTTACGCTATGCGACGCCTTGCGCTGGGGAAGAGAGACGGAAAAGAAGAATCACCCGAAAGTATGTGGCGAAATAAATAAAAAGTAAATAAAAAGTTCTCGTTCTTCAAAAATACATGAATTAATAAAAATGAATAAATAAATAAATAAATGAATAAATAAATAAATGAATAAATAAATAAATGAATAAATAAAATAATAATTAAATAAATAAATAAACTAGGGAATGGATTTTCGATATAAATGTGCAGCACTCGAGTGTGGGCGCTGTCACAACTTCCTCCCGTCACGGACCTGAAACGAAAGAGGACCCGACCAGAAGATTCGGACCTGAGTACGTTCCCGCAGCAAGTGAGTCGGTAATAAATTAACTTAATACTTGATAATAACAAAGAATGCATAAATACACTGACGGAAAAAAATCCCAACACCAAGAAGGGGTTGTGTTATAATAAACAAAAGTTGGTAGGCGGTGAGAGTACATCTGTAAGATGACGTCTATGCAAATTTCGCGCTCGGCGCATACGTGTGGCGCTAGCAGAGCCCCTCGGAACATGCAAAGCAGGTTTGCTGTAAATACGCGCTGTAACGTTCGTGAGCGTTAGTTATCGTTAGATATAGTTTGGGATTTGATTAATCCCAATAGTTTGGGATTAATCAAATCCCAAACTATTCCAGAGAGTTCCGCAAAATAATTCCCTTAAGAAGACGAAGACGCCATTATCAACAGCTCACGAAGTTTGAACGAGGTCGTATAATAGGGCTACGAGAAGGTGGATTTTCTTTCCGCAATATTGCAGAACGACTTGGCAGGAATGTAGCCACTGTACATGATTGTTGGCAGCGGTGGCCAAGGAAAGGTACTGCCTCAAGAACACCGGGTTCCGGCCGGCCACGTGGCACTACTGAGAGAGAAGACCGCCGTGTACGACGTATGGCCGTGCTGCATCGTACTGCGTCTGCGGCAGCAATTCGAGCTGCAGTTGCCACCATAGTGACAGAATGAACTGTTACAAATCGGTTACTTAAAGGACAGCTCCGAGCCAGACGCCCTGTAACGTGCATTCCACTTACTCCAAACCACTGCCGTTTGCGACGTCAGTGGTGTCAAGCTAGAGCTCATTAGAGGACGGAGTGGAGATCTGTTGTGTTTTCTGATGAAAGCCGGTTCTGCCTGGGTGCCAGTGATGGCCGTGTGTTGGTTACAAGGAGGCCAGGTGAGCGCCTGCAACCAACCTGTCTGCGACCGAGACACACTGGACCTACACCTGGAGTTATGGTCTGGGGAGCAATTTCCTATGACAGCAGGAGCACTCTCGTGGTTATCCCACGCACCATGACGGCACAGTTGTACGTCGGTCTGGTGATTCAACCTGTTGTGCTGCCATTCGTGAACAGCATTCCAGGGGTGTTTTCCAACAGGATAACGCTCGCCCGCATACCGCTGTTGTAACACAACATGCTCTACAGAGTGTCGACATGTTGCCGTGGCCTGCTAGATCACCAGATCTTTCTCCAATCGAGCACGTATGGGACATCGTTAGACGACAACTCTAGCGTCAACTCTAACCAGCATTAACCGTCCCTGTATTGACCGACCAAGTGCCACAGGCATGGAACTCCATCCCACAAACTGACATCCAGCAACTGTACGACACAATGCATGAACGTTTGCATGCTTGCATTCAACATTCTGGCGGTTACACCGGTTATTAATGTACCAGCATTTCACATTTAATATGGCTCTTCTCGCGCTTACATTACGCTGTGATCTGGAAACCTTAATCGATTAAATATGTTACCTATACAATTGTATTGCCGCCATTTCATTCCTCTACAACTATTACTTCGTGGTGTTGGGAATTTTTTTCCGTCAGTGTATGTTGTGCTTACAACAAACTGCAGGATTTATCCTCAATGAATTCTTTATTAATAAATATAACCTTGCTCATAAATGGTGTACGTATATTTCAAAAACCAAATTAAAAATTCTTCTTATATACACACGTTAGTTTCATTTACTGCTTAAAAGCTATTAACTTATTACATTATGAATGTGCCTCTCTTAATAGTGATGTGTATTAGAAGTATAATAATTTGAATGCAGTTGGATTTATTTTTAAAGAGATCTTATGGTAGGAATTATTTCTGCTGCTTGTGTAAATCTGTTTTTATCAAGACATTTTATCAAGTTAGATTTCCTTTACTATCAGCAGAACTTAAAAATCATATTTCCATAAACTAATAAATTGTACATTTTCTTGCTATATTTTGAAACTGCACCCTTAAAAAAGGTACCTCTCTCCCGAAGAATGTTCCCTTCCTATTAAGGCCTGTAATTTTAAAATTATTTAGATTCATACCTTTGAAGCCCACCACAGTTCTAACCAAACCAGTTGGAATTTCCCACCTACATTAGAAGAAACTAAAATCGGTCAAGTGCTTAAAGCAATTATAAAAAAAATGAAGACTCAGTAACGTCATATTTTGAGCCTGATTGTTTTAATTTCTTTGAACAAACTCTCAGATTCCCCATTTTTTCTATAAAGGCTTGGAAATAAAATTTAGATATTTCATGAATATTTGTTTTTTTAAATAATAATGTTCAATGGGAATATTGTTCCCCCTTCCCCTTGTTTATTTGCTTAAGAATAATAATAACTTTTCTTCAAGTAAAACGTACGTGGAATGGCGTTGTTTACTTTAATTTTCCTCCTGACAACATGACAGAAATGTTCCCTCCCTTTAAAGTGCGATCTTTTGAAAATTTCACTCATAATAAAAATTCTCCTAAGCTCGACCGTTTCAATTTATATGATAAAATATATTATACGATAATCCGCCAAGACAGAGACAGATTTTAAACACTTTATAAAATTATGTTTAGTATAAACACATTTTAAATCGCCAGTTCATATACGTCTCAGTCGTTACGAAGACGCTTTTTTAGAGCTCTTTTCGTCCATGAAAATCTACGTTTTTGTACTAAAATTCCTTTCATGTAAACCTAAGAGTTTCTTAAACCTATTCCAATGCTTTTCCATTTCCCTTATAATTTAAGACAATGTAAAATGTAAAGAAAACGAACAGGGTCTCACTAATGCTTTCCTACGGAAAATCGTATGCTTTTGCATCTTCAGGGTAACTACGCCAAAGCTGGCGGTACTACTTTCACCGCGGAAGCGTACAAACCCCGCTTCACTTTGCTAGCATGGGAAGAGTTGGCGACAGCGTCTCCTCTTTTTTCTACCTCCATGACCTCTAGTTTAAGGCAAAATTCGGTCCTGGTGAACAACAGTAGCTCGCGAGTTTGAAGCCGGTTGGTGATCGCTCGTTCGGCGCTCTTTCGTCTCTTCATCAGTCTCATTGCTTCGTGTTTTAGCAGTTCGAAATCGTTGTTCAGCAAGTCGCTCCTATGTTTCGTCAGCAGTTTTGTTGCTTCGTCGAACACCTTGTGTTTTGTTCGCTTCACGTACTTGTGATCTTTCCTCTTCCGATTGCTTGGTTCGTGATATCTTTTGACGTTTTGTGTTGTTTCGTGTTTGGGCATTGTTGTCACAAATATTTGTCGGGAAATAAAGCAACGAAATGTACAGAATGTATGGAATCTCTTGAATCAAATGAACCAAAAGCGTTGCGAGTTATTTATCATGCGTCCAGAAGACACAGCACTAGAACACTGACTAAACAAATTTCGTTAACAATTTGTTATCGACGATCAAATGCATCACGTGCTTTCAGTTTCAGACGTTTTTGAAGGACAAATTTGTGGCGTAAAAACGTTAAAAACGTATCTTTGCAAATATTTTATGGAACTGGCTGACATTTTAATGAACATCATAAATCGTTAATAGGAATATAACCACCAAATTTCGTCTGAATCGGTAAATAACTTTTTAAATCAGCCGTCAAAATTTTAGTAATCGTTTGCGCGTATTATTTCTGTTTACCGAAGATTTTAAAATGCCATGCCTAATTTAAAAAGTTTTGACCGGATTCCGGTGAAATTTTGATGGACTCCTCTTATTACCAATCCATGGAGTTCATAAAAATTTAAACCCGTTACGTTAAAATTTCGAAAAGTTCGTTTTTGAAGGTTTTTATGCACAGTTCTCAAAGAATAGAAACACCTGTGGATGTGCCGTGGCGATGAATGCAGTTAGGTGCTTTCAGATTCGGAACAGATAACGATGACGTATCAAACGACGCTGACTATATTGGTCAATTAAGTAATTCATAACTCGCGAACGGAACAACTTAGTAATTTTAAAATAGTTGTGTTGACCTAGAAATTCCAGTATTAATAAGCTCTGCAAATTCCACGATGCCACAGTTCGGCGTTCGTGTTTTTTTCTTATTTAAAATTTGAAACTCATCGGTAGCAGGTCGATAATATAAGGAGCACTTCAACCGAAATTTAAGACTACTTGTTACAGGAAAGTGAGAGAGCAAGTGGCGTCAAACAATTACAGAATCCATTACTCAGAGAGATGCACACCCGGACTTATATATTGGTCGAGTGATCAGAAGCCAGCACTTAGGCTGCATTTATGGGTTGGGAAAGAATTTTTTTTATGCTAAAAAAATTGTGTATTTGAAAATCAGTTTTTTATTCTAAAGTCATGATGAATTTATCTCTTCTGTTTAGAACTTTTCTGTAGAAGTTTTGCTGAGCGCCCGAATAAAATGACGTTGAACCCAAACAACACGTCACTTTAATATTGATTGCTCTGTATGAATATTTATAGGCAATATTTAATGCAAAACTACATTTTCAGTAATTTATTCAAGAAATAATTTACATTTTATCAGAGATTGTTGGTCAGGCAATGTCTATTTTTGTCTTAGCTCTTTGTAAAAAGCTGGTATTCACTCGCCGGAAATGATTCTAACATTATGGGGACGTTTTTTCTTTGAACTGTATGACATGAGAAGACATACTTTATATAATCAATCTTAAGCTGGAATAACATGATAATAAAGGGGAAAAAAGGTGGAGACAATGATCATGGTACTTCCAAAGATAAAGAAGATTTCAAATAAGCCACACAAACTTGCCGCACGTTAACTGAAATCAAAGAAACTGATCGAGTAAAGTTCAAATAAGACGTTTTCTTATATTATTTGCCAGCTACTTGTCCCAACCAAACTTATTACCACGGTATATTTTGCCACTAAAATCATTGTTTTTAATGTTCTTCTTATCGCTCTCAATTGGTTGTGGTAAACACATATTTTCCTGAACACTTGAAGTGAAGAAAATTCTTTAAATTTAACTTCAATGTTCTCGTTTTTTTATGCGTTTGTACAACATAAAACAAAAACTCCTACGACAGGTGACGTTACTTTATTAATTACTTCCTGGTACATTGAAAATTATATTAATCGAAAAATAAGTGGCCGTAGCATGACTTTGCTGATTTCAAAGATAAATGAGCTCTGAAATGAGTCACATAACCTTGCCACCTTAACTGAAACAAAAGAAATTGGGATCAGGATTCTTTTTTGGATCACATCTTTTTTCTATTCGAAAAGAAATGTCTTTGTTACTACATCAATTACGGATTTAGGCACTTTTATTATTTCTTAACCAAGTAAGTATTAATATTCATAAAAATATGAGATAATGCTGTCTACTTATTTACGTCACTTCTCCTGGAAGCCCCTTTTGTGTTCCACGAAGCATGCAGACGTAAATATATTTCCAATACTAACAAATTCGAAACTGACTTTCGGAAGATTGATACAATAATATCCCATTCTATAAATACACCATCCCATACTGAAACTAAGCGCTGTAACTTAACTCAATATTTGAGGATTCATGTAACTCCGATCAAAGCAAAAAAAAACAGTTTCACCAGACTCCAAAAATAAGAATTTTATATCAAGAAAGATCAGCTTTCCGCTCCCTAAATCTAAGCCCGTTCTACATTTGATGCTAACAACTGAGATTACTGTAGGTATGGTGTATCCGGTTAACCTATATATTGACAAATCTACGTGTGGTATCTATAATACCTCAACTGAGATGACAGTAGGTATAGTTTATCAGGTGAACCTATATATTGACAAATATAGGTGTGGTATCTATAATACCTCAACTGAGATGACTGTAGGGTATGGTGTATCAGGTTAACCTATATATTGAAAAATCTACGTGTGATATCTATAATACCTCAACTGAGATAACTGTAGGTATGGTGTATCAGGTGAACCTATATATTGACAAATCTACGTGTGATATCTATAATACCTCAACTGATATGACTGTAGGTATGGTGTATCAGGTTAACCTATATGTAGGGGCGAGAAATTACGCCCCTATATAAATTGTGTGATGGACTTTAAATCCCATCGATCATTCTGGATATTAACATTTCAGAATAAATATTTCCATGTATATTATTTGGAAACGAGTGTAACACGTGGTAATGCACGTGAAACGAGTGTAACACGTGGTAAGGCACCAGACTAGGTGACATTTCGATGCGCCTGTTTGACAGGTCTATTGTATCCACAGAAGGCACAGCTATTGTTCCTGGCCAGAGGGAAATTTAAGCTGCAGGGCACCGTGAGGTGGAGGTCAACGAAGGGATTAGGTGAAGGTCACCGACAGAAGGCACGTGTCAGGAGAGAAAGGCGGTATGGGGACACCGAGAAGAGCAAGGGGGGCGCCTGCTCTTGGAGGGCTTCGACTAGGGAGAGACAGGGAGCCTCAGACGAGTGAGGCAGGAGCCAATCAGAAGGCTAGTAAAGTGAGGGGGGAAAACTTCAGGGTAGGAGTGGAAGGAAAAACGAGACAGTCGACGGGAAGCGAGCGTGAGAGGCAGTCGACGGGAAGCGAGCGTGAGAGACGGTCTACGGGGAGCGAGCGTGGAGGACGGGTGACGACAGCGTGTGCTGTGGACGGATGTATAGTGCTGGGAATTAGCATTGGGGAAAAAAGAAAAGTTCGTGATAGAACGTGCCAGTTAGAGCACGGGGAAAGCCAGCGTAGTTGGAATCAGACACGTGCGTCTGGAACGACGTACGGAGAAAGCGTTTGGAGAGAACACGTGTTCGGGACGGAGCACAAAGCATAGCTTCCGGAACAAAGGAAAAGAGACGAACAGAAGGTTACGACGATTGAAATCTTTCACGTCGGTGATAGAAAAAGAACGGGCAAAGAGTATTGGCAGGAAAGGGTATTCTGGAATAATTAAATACCCGGATCATTTTCACGTGGAACTGCAGTTACAGGAACTCGAGGTCAAGGAACAATAGCTGCCGAAACAATTTTCTTTTGAATAAATGTTTTGTTAAGTTTGCAACAAGCCTGAGAGTGAATTCATGCTTGGAATTGTTTTGCCATTATTTTTACTTCCCCTCTCCTGAATAGCAGATTTATAGTAGAGCTGGGAGAGAAAGAACGCCGGGCTGTCTTCAACTACCGTTGATAGACAGTCTCTAGACAACGAACCTTATAAATGGTTTTCCTTCCTGCTGTGGGGAAAATTTGATCAGCGCTGGAAGCCAGTGGTTGTTTGGCCGAGGAGCCATTAATTAACATAATGAGCTTCCACCCCTACACTATATATTGACAAATATACGTGTGGTATCTATAATACCTCGTAACTGTCATCCACCGATGCACAAGAAAAGAGTATCAGTTTTCATAATGACTCCTAGGCAATTTGAATTTTACTAAAAAAGAAAACGAATCTAATATCTGATATTTTTATAATTACTGTCCTTTGTGCCGCATTTAAAATTGAAATGTAAAAAAGAGAGAAAACTTTTATACCTTTTGTAGATAGTCTACGCTGTCCATCTTTCTCATGCCAATATCTATGTGGGTGTTAAAACGGAGCTCATATTATTACGTACAACACATTACGATTACCGAGCATGTTTCCTTACGTACAACACATTGCACTTATTAATGCCACTCAAGACTACATCGAACCACAGTTCAGTAGAACTTAATTCTTATGGAATTATTTTACAGTAAGATTTACTAATTACTGATATTGAGCGATACTTATGTAGGTGGATTAATGAATGTTATTGACCAACAATCAACGAAAGAAGATCTGTGAGTCTCTCTCAAAAACATAAATAATTATAAAACTATAGCAGCGCAATAGTTAGTATTTCGATTGCCTAATTTTACAAAGTGAAACCATATTTATTATTATTATTTTTATTCAGACGAACGTCAAAAACGACCTTGAAACTTATGATCTCACTTATCTACGAAACGCCATATGCGCATGCAAAAGCTAAACTCTGACCTCAAGAAAGAAAGCACATGTATTATTTTTAGACATTGGACACTTTTGGTCTACGATATCTGCAGGTTACACCGCAGCGTATTATACATCATTTTAAAGTTGCCGTCAATAGCACTTACCGACTTCCTCCTTGTGGCTGTCGAGAGAAATTCAAATTTCACAATGTAACACCGTTTTTGTCGCAACAAAATGCATTTTGTATTCGGTTTTATCATTGCAATGAAAAAATATAACGCAAGTAGTTAACATTTTATTAAAACTGTAAATAAGCATTAGTGCGAGAGGAGGACACTAATACAAAAACGCGTTTCATTAGTGGAAGCACATGGCCTCAGAAGCAACAAGACATGTTTTGATTCCTTAAAGGAAATCCAGGTTCGTTGAAAATTTTCGGGCCCGGCTATCTACGTATACACTAAAGAAAGTTTTTGGCCGCCCCGGTGGCGCAGTGGTCTAAGCGATGGCCTCTGATCATTCGTCCGAAAAGGGGTCCGGGTTCAAATCCCGGCGAGGCATGGATGTTGTGTTTGTCTTACGGCACTGGCTCTTTCCCTTCCCTGGAACCAGTGACCCTAAATTAGGGACGGGCGACTGCTTATAGCCCATTGAGTTGCTCACGGTGGTCGTTAAACCTCCAATCAAAAAAAAAAGAAAGTTTTGTGTTTAGAAACGCTTCGAGAGACCAGCATCTTTCAAAACACAACCCGGGACAGATTAAGCTGAAGTAGACTTTCAAAAAGATATAAATTTTGTTACTTAATTCTACATTACATTCAAATTCGAAAGCGAGGTATCAGAAAGTCTTTACTTTGACACACAGTTGTGTAATTCAGAACATTTTATAAATTGAAACAACAGTTAATCAATTGTACGATTTCAAACATACAAGTATATTATCCGTTACTTAGTTACAACAGAAAAGCAAAATTATTCTAAAATCTATTTTTAAAAATTATTCCAAAATCTTTCAGTTTAGTATTTGGAAAAAGGACTAGATACATATAAGCAGTTTCCTAACGTTAGTTTAAGTTTGGATCACTGTTCTTGCAATTCGCCTTTCATTAGGCAACAAGTACAAGAAAAACAGAATTTTTATCTCACGTGAAGTATATTTTTGTATTTGGAGCTTGATAGATGAAATTTTATCAATGAGTGTGGGGAATAAAATGCTGTTTTGCAAAACTATCCTATTTGAAATAAATATACGCCGCGTAATGCACTTTCTTCACCGCCAATTTGCTAGAATACTACTCTCAGAGTATGTATAGTATCTCTTAAGATCTTTGCTTCATCTTACTGGGTCAGTGATGCACCGGTGCTCGCTGGCCGCATGGCGACCTTGGCCTTATTGTATGTGGCACACAAGCCTCAGGTAGGCACAAAGCAGGATTGGTCAAACATTTGTAGAAAAAAATGAAAAAAATACGGGTACAGTACACTGTTAAAAATTCACGTAAAAAGCCTTGTTGCCCGTGTATTTTTACGGTCAAGGCTCGTTTCTGCAGTTTCAGGGCGATGCCGGTATTGTAAAGGGCATTGTTATGTAGGACAACTGTTCCAAACCGTAATTTTACGGGCGTTGCTAAGAGGCACGGGTTAGCCAATGAACGATATTGACAGAAAAGGAATGCGGCATGCTTCGCTTTCTGCTATTGGTCAGCGAGTCGTCACGTGATTTTACGGTGGCTGCTCGTTTTTTCACCAAGACGAAGGGATGGGCGATATTTTCAAAAGTATGATATCTTTTAATATTTCTGAGACCGATGTATTGAATCGAAAATATCTGTATTTAAAGATCAATATATCGGATCCATGTTTCGATATTTTTCAATACTTCTGATCTCAATATGACTGATATTTCAGTTTATTCACTGCATACTGCCTCAGGGTTATCACTGAATCCGATCCGATGTTGTGCTAAATATTGGCTGTCGGGAACTTGGGACTAATTGGCTGTTGGCTTGTTCGCACAAATCTCAGCCAGTACTAAATAAAGCTTCTTTGTGGCGCCATTTGCAAATCTGTATTGTTTTATTGAATACAGTGCCAAAGTGTGTATAAATAAATACACATAAACTATTCCTTACAGAGTTATCCGGAAATGAAAGAAATCACACGATTCACATAAAGTAATTGTATAACTTAAGTCACAAGGAATTTTCATAGTAATTTTTTTCTTTCTAAAACACGAAATTTATACTCTAGTTCCAGGGTTCTTAAAACGATCTAAGAGTATAAAAATATCCTGCAGCTTGAAAATATAGCTGCAATCAAGTTTTGTAAATACCAGTGATATCTCAGAAACGTACTGTTTATTACTAACTTCGTACATTTTACAAGACGGACGTTGTACTTGGAAATAAACGTAGTGCGTTTATTTTGCCATTTCAGTCGTTTTGTTGTGTAAATAATTATTTCCGATAGCGGAATTGATATTTTACGTTTTTTTACAAGACCGACGCCATGGGTTTTACGACTTTAAAACTCGTTAAAAACTTAGTGCTTTTGATTTGCCTTTTTACGTTGTTTTGTTACGTAAATAAATATTTTCGACAGCGGAATTAACATTTTACGTTTTTATAATTCATAAAAATTCGCTAAAAATATATCTTGTATGCTGAGCTGGAAAGCCAACATCAGGGTTGTTTACATCGTAGCCATGGTAATGTAAGGGCGTATTTATATTATATATTTTATATATTTATGTAATGTAAGGGGGCATATATTTGTGCCCACTCCCCCGAAAGTGTTTAAATGTGTTTTATTTATTGTTAAAATGTGCCTTACATTGGAAACGAAAATGCTTAATTTAATAAAAAAATTCATTAATTTACGTTACAATTTTTTTTTTCTATTCTCATTCTTTTATTTTGTCCTGGTGGATTTAATTTTTTTTCATTTCATTGGCACGCCCTCAGAAAAAAATCTATATATGCCCCTTGTTGCATTTCTTAATGAAGGGGCAGAGCACAGATGGGATGAAAGTGGCCAAAGGGCCGGAAGTTGTCACATAAATTTACAGAACATAAATGCTGAAACTGTTTTTTTTAACAAAACATGTTATCATGATTCTCTGTACTTAACATTGCTACCTATGCAAGATTGTTGATACAGCGAGACAAAATTAGTCAAAAAAGCAATCATAAAAGTGTTGTGCACTTTTGTGTTTATATAACATCTGCACTACCCTTCCACTAATGGGGGGGGGGCTGTGGCTGTGGATAGTATCAACTGTCACCAACGATATTTGGAGGTTTTGGTTATCATTTAAAAGTAAACAAATTGGATGTCAACTTTCCTGTTAAGCACACTCAACATCTTTTTAAAGAATATATATATGAATAAAAAAACACACTTGAAATGGAATTTGTGGAAGAAATATTTTTCTATATGGAAGACCAGTAAACCACAGGCAATTGGGTAAATAAGTCTCATTGATTTGATTATTCTACACATGTTAAGGTTTTTCCATTATTCGAAATGTTTATTTAAGTACAAAGGCGGAGTAAAATGCCTAAAACAAAATCACTGGGTTACTTCTGTCTGAAACATTACCCCCTTAGCCTGTAATCACAGCATATTATTGCAATTTCTAATGCAGAATGTTCTGCAAAATCATAATATTGTTGAGAGGTAAATGGCTAAAGCTTTTTAATGCAATTTTGAAGAAGTTTGCACACATACATGAAAATATATTATTTCAAAGTTAATGTGCATATACACTGTAGATACATATATATATATATATTTTTGTAAAAAAAAAACCCAAAAAACTGAAAATACAATAAACCTTGTTAACAGGTTTCGGCCTAATTTGCCCAGTGTTATCCATTTTGTCATTATGTCCATTTCTCTCTTGATAAAAACTGTGAACATATTTTTTTTGTTAAAACTGTTATTCTTAAACGGAATGGCATTAACAAAATTCTGTTGTCCAGAAAAGTTTTAATGTGCAGTGCTCTTCCTCATTTGATTTCTCTAGTGTTTCTTTACAGTATACAAAGTTACTTTTTTCAAAATTCTTTTCCCGCTAAAATCTAATAAATGTGCAATGTAAAAATTGCATTTGTACTCATAAATATGGTTTCTTGGTTTAATTAAAAAGCAATACATTGTGCCAAATGTTTGACACTAGCTGTAGGAAGGGAGTTCTTAGACTACCATTAAAGACTATATTAATATATTCGCTGAAACAATGCTCAGATTATATGAATACCTTGCATTGCGCCCATCGGTTTTACATTTGATCAAGTTTGCAAAAATTGTATATGATTTTACACCTGCTACAACTGATTCAGCATGAATATCAGGAAAATTCTCATACAAAAAGATGACTTCTTCCTCAGAAACTGCTAGAAAACAGTCAAATTTTCAAAATAAGAAGCACTGTTAATTAAATGTGAAAATCCTCCAAATACGTGGCGTCAGTGAATAAACAAAGACGTCACTCTTTCCAGGTTTTAGCAAATAAATGTCATGAAATCTATTCAGTCCAGAAATCTATTTATTAAATGTCATGAATAAAATCTATTCAGTATTGAAATGTTCATTAAATGTCATGGAAACTATTCAGTATCTAAATAATCATGGAAAATGTGCCTACCAAGTGGTTAAATACATAAAGAAGTTCTTCCTGTTTTGTCTTTCCTGGAACCACTGGCCCTAAATTAGGGACATGTGTCTGCTTATGGTAAATCAAGCTTCTACACATTCAGGAACAACTTTAGATGCTCATGGAGATCAACACACACACACACACACACACACACCACTTCACTTCAAGCATTTTTTTCCAGTTCTTAGTCCATTTCTTTGGATTTCTTATCTCCATTAAAAACTTGTACACAATAAATATCTGAAGTATTCTTTATCAAGTCTAAAGCACCTGAGGAGCTACCTTCGATATCATATCATTTTTTTTTACATTTTAAATGCTCATTGGTGAGTCTATCCTTAAATTTAAGGAAGTCAGCAGATTTAAAAAAAAAAAATTTATTACAGTTTTGAACTCAAATGGGATATAGCATTTATTGTTTCACTTATTAACACCAAAACAACACAAAAATAAGTACTGATTTCTCACCTCTAGTTATATTCAACTTGCTGTAGATGAGGGATTTTCTTTTTACATGCATATATATCACTAAGCTGTTCTCTAAGATCATAGGTTAGTTTCTTGATGAGAGCTTATCTGCTGGATTAAAGTTTAAAACTGATGGAACTACATTTTATTTACTCTTGATGTATCAAACATCTGCATTTACAGTGATCTCAGCTTACAACTTGAGCTTCACTGACATCCATCACACACAAGACCATTTGTACTTCACATTTATTCTCTTTTTCCCATGCAGGAAGTCCTGAATCTGGTCCTCCGTTGATCTTCTACATTTTCTTCCTGTCACTTGTGCAGAATAAATTCTCCTAGTAATCATCTCACTACTCATTCTCCAAACCACCCAAGAATATTTGTCACTACTTCACAAATAATATTTTGCTTCACACTACTCATCTACAAAACATCTTCATTCCTCACATGATCAAAACATATCTTGCCCCCACCCCCATAAGTAACACGTCTCTACAGCTCACAAATCACTCCTATGTTTCATCTGCAGTACTCCACTTTCACTGCTGCACATCAGAGTAGGAACAATTACTGTACTTTTTCACACACAACTATTAGGGACTTTTTTTGAGAACCTATCATTCATCATTTATTCAAAATCCTCCTTAAGCAGCTGTGACTTTCAAAGATGAATTTACTAGCCTATTAATTTCGCCTCCTAATTTGTTTTCTCTGTCAAACATGCTTCCTAAATATTTAAATTGATTTACCTGGTCAATCTCTTTGCCATTTAGACTGATCTGTTTGATTTAATACTAACAATTCATCTGTCAAAAATATAACTTTGGGTTTTTCCTTACATATACTAAGTTTGAAATTCATACAAACTTCATACATGTGAGACAACATACGCTGCAGCTCACTTTTGCTCTCTGCCAACAGGATTGTTTCATCAGCATGAGCAAACATAATTAAGTAACTACTCTCCACAGATAGCATTTACGTAGTCTAATGACGACTCAACCATATGTGTCTCTTAAGACATAAAAATATTCTTTACCTTAAAAAATTGTTTTGGTAATAAGTAATAACTAATTATAATACACAAGCTTGGTAGTGAATGTGGGGAATAAATATCCTACCAGTTTTCTCAGATAATTTCTTAGAAACATCAGCTGAAATGTTTTTTCCAAGAGCTGCTTTCTCCTGCTAAAAGGGAGCAATTTTATTTGTCCTTTATTATTACATTTTATAGCTTAAAACTATCTTTATGCAAGATTGCAGCTCTCAAGCTGTATTTTTAGTGATATGAAAAACACATAAAATATTGTTTTTCAGATCCTAAAATAAAAAAAAAAGCAGAAAGTTTTGATGCAAAAATAAATAAATAAATCATGCAACAGCAATGAGCTTGTAATCTGCAGAAATCCTGAATATACTTTCCAAAACCCAAAAGGTGATTTTCTTGTTTCATGTGTGGGCATTGCTCGACGAGCAGGGATATGGTTTCTGCCAAGAAGTTTCCAAAAATCCCAGTTGCAAAGGAATGTCTTCATGAGTTTTTCATCAATGTGAGATTATGAGAAATATGTATTTCCAACATTTCGAGGAAAGGAAAGCTGAAACCTAAGTATGGCATAAATGACAAAAAAACAAAAGTACTTATTAATCCCAGCAGACTGGAATCTTAACCATCAATTAACATGGGAATAACTGAATTATAGAAAGAATAACTATTTTTATTGGGATGCAAATGTCAAAGTTAGCATTATATCAGCTTGCAAGGAAATGTTATGGAAAAAAATCTTTAAAAAAACTTTGTTATTGCAATTTTTAGAGCATTTTATATACATTTATATTTTTCAGAAGGTGTGAACAATGTTTGCTATTTTTTTATCGTTTAAGACAGAACACAATGTTAATGGAGTATACAGATATAATTACTTCTATGGTGTAAGCAAAAATAGTTCCCATGGCATAAGCAAAAAAATTAAAGTGCTTATAATATGTTTGCAAGTAACATTTTTGCTAAAAACAGTAATTAGAGTACGAATAAATTGTGATGGCCTTTTCATAGAAAGCAATTGTTTTTCCAGAAAGATATTTAAAAAAAATGCTAACGATTTTTAGCCCTCCATTAAAATATGATTATAAAAATAAAAACATAAAAAATATCGTAATCCAAATTAATCAAGTATATATATTTACTAATTAATTAAAATGAAAGCCATACTAATTAATGTATGAAAAACATAAAAAATATCATAATCCAAATTCATCATGTATATATTTACTAATTAATGTATGAAAGCCTGTCTCTCTTAGATAACAAAAAAAAAACGAATTTACAATCAGAGGAAATAACATGCTGTAAGTGTGGGAAAATCAGCAGATCAAGACGAAAGTTGGTATGTTCATATTTTTACCAGATTATATAATTACTTCAGGAAGTTTTACTATGTATTAACAAGATAATTATCAAAGGATGATAAAAAATTACGTCTGATATATACATAGCCTGAATTACAACAAACGTTATACTACATAACTTGTAAGACATCAAGAAAACTCTGGAAAAGCTGTTTTGCATTTCCTTAGCCAGCTGTTAAGATCTACATACTTTATCACTAACAAAAAAATGCTTAACTTCAAATTGTGTGTCATTGGTATGTATTTAATTTTGGTCAAAGTGCCAGTTTACTTCAAACATAATACTCATAGGCAAAAGAACAATCTGCTATCAACCGTTCGTTAAATTTTTTTCTGGGTGCCTACTGTCAACTAATAGTTAAAATTTTCAACCATCGAGGTTTTCAACACAGCAGATATTTTTCCTTGTAGAGTTCTAGAAATCGGAAGGGGACATAATATCATGTGAATCTCGATAATGAGATCGCAGTTTGATAGTCCTCGAGCAACATAATTTTCGTGACATGCCAGAGGAAAGAACACAGATTTCATTCCACAAGTTAAATCACATCAGCCATACGCTGATATATTGAATATCGCACCGATATAGTGATTTTCTGATATATCATAACTTGGATATCAATACTATATATCGAAATATCGGACAAAAATATCGATATTTCGAGATATTGATAAATATCGCCTATCCCTAACTGACGAACACGAAGTCACGAACATGTGCCGGAAAGATGCCATGTTAAAGAAAGAAAACATGTGAGTAGACACTTTTTAAAATTAAGTTTATTATGATATGTAAAAGTAACGAAATCAATTACACACATTTTTGTTTGATATTAAGCTCACGAACTGTGTACATATATATGTATAATTTTTTAAAAGTTTCACCACCAAACGAGGGTGGCTGAAGCATTGTCACACAGGAAAATCTATGTAGTAGCTAAGATTTCATTTGACTGGGGTAGGGGCATAACTCTCACATCCACATATGTTTTACTATCAATATGATACAGTGCTTTACTTTCTGTGCAAGTCTTTATCGCCAGGTATATACCTAGCGTTGACTAGGATGTCGAATAAATTCGATCTGTACATGCTGATTTGGGAATTACGTAGGCAAAAGCATCCTATTTGTATTTTTGTAGTCTGTAATGAATTCCATTTTGCAATATAACACGCATAAATATTGTCTTACCGTTTTGTGCTTTTTTTTTATTTACGGCATAGTGTTCAACTTCTGAATTTAGACAGAATTATTTCTAAAGCACGAACTGGCTGAACAGTACTTTGTTGTTTTTTTTAAGACTCCTTTTCATTTGCTCATGTACTTAAAAACTTGTGAACTATTATTTTTGCACCAATGAATACAAAGATTAGCTATGGAGTACAGATATGTACAGCCATATTCTTTAATGAAAAGTTTGTTCCAGTGTGCTTATGTGGGTATAAAATATATAAAAAATACAAATACACACGTATATTTGCTAAAATTACATACACTGATGTCACAAAAATTGCACAAATGGCTAAAAAAATCAAATAAAACTGGTCAAGTCATTTGTTTAGTATCAATAAGATGAGCTCATTTACTCTTGCGTAATAAGATGAGCTCATTTACACTTGCAAAGTTCATCAATATTTGGAGTTTTCTTGCTTATGTACAAACAAGTTATCTTCAACATCCAGCTTATTTCAATATTTAGTTTTTATGGTGGTTAAGGATAAAGCACTAGTTTCACATAAATATGTAGTTGTAAAATGATTAATTTGATTTTCTTTCTTTGTACGCTGAAATATACTTTATTCCATATGTATAATAAAAATTCGACACCCTCATTTGGCACCGATTTTTATTTCTTATGTTATCAATATATAAACGCCACCACTGTTCCAAATGGCCGGTGGACTGTGTTGAATCTGTGAAAAGGTAAACAACTCGCAATGTGACTGTTGCTACTTTTGAAACAGCTGTCGAGTGTAATATTTTTTATTGTGATTTTGTTTATTAAAACTATAATGTTCAACGTGGTAAATACGTAACAGTAACATGATGATGTCACAAATATCTTTCACATACGTAACGGTAATGTAACGAAGTTACAAATATCTTTCAAATGCGTAACAGTAACATGAAGTTGATATGTTGAAGTTTAACCTGTAACGTATCGGTTATGTTTGAAAGTTATGTAACGTTCGAGGACATTTTGACGTAACCGTAAGGTTTCAGAAACATTGCTGTTACATTGCGCACCGTATCTGAAAAATCTAAATGTCACAGTTCTACGTACTTTTCACATGTATGAAATATTCTGTGCTGTGTGGGGACTTTACCGTACCTGCGCCTTTTAGGCCATTAATGAAAAACGAATCGTAGGGATTCAAACGAGGAACTCGCCTAGACGAGTAAATACGATGTTTGAGTTTATTTTTGCAAAATGAGTAAATCCTGTGCTTGAGTTTATTTTTGCAAAATACGTCTTAAAACTCCAGGGAAATTTTAATTATTTCGAATAACTCTGCCAAATCGAACTGAATTCTCATTAACGTCCCCAAGTATACATAATCGGATTATGCGGACTTTGATACCTTCAAGCTTGGAATCAAGGATTCATATACATGTGATTGCTCACTCCAAGTATGAGTGTACCCCATTTCCTGATAAATGATTTCATCTTCTTAACGTTTCTGGTTACTTCAAGGATATATCTCTCCAGGCATATGGAAGTTGTTTAGAGTATTTGTTTATCTTTTTTATTTAAAGCCCATGTCTCCACTCCGTTCGTAAGCACTGGAACGATGTATTGATCGAATACGGTTCTTTTAGACAAAATGGTGTATTATTCGTGAATGCTATGGTGACTTTTCCAAAATTTCTCCAACCAGCCTGTATACGCCGATTTATGTCTTCACCATTGTGGCCCTGCCTTGATGTCTGTTGCCCGAGGTAAATGTAGGTACCAGTTATTTCCGGATTTTCCTCATCTACGCTGACATATACAAAAAGTTACGGACATTGAGGTTTCGAAGGGAAAAGGTGGTGATGTGCGCATTTGGCGTCTGCTGTAGATCGGTTACAAGCGGGAGTAGCCACGTTATATGTGATACTAATTTGTATCTTCGTAACACAGCACATGGCGTGGGTGCTCAGATAAAAGTACCCTGCGAGGACAGGAAAACAGGTCTTTTCACCGCTGGCGTACGAGTTTGCTGAATACATGCCTTCAATGTAGGATTCACATAAAATTATGTTCAGACAAGGTTTAAGCTTTGAAAATAGAAATGGGGCCATTGGTATGTTGCACGCAGTTATACGGCTGATCAGTGTGGCAGCAGCACTAGTAGTTTCGCATAGTGTAGTTTGTCAGCTATGTAGAAGAACTATACGGCACGGAAATGTTGCAGATTGACCCATAGGTGCCCTCCCGAGCTATCCTCCAAGAGGCAAGATCGTTCCCTGAAGACACAGATTGGTACTAAATGTTATAAAAAAAGTTAGTAAAATCATGTAATGCATTGATTATAATACGCTTTCCAACATACCAGAAATCATTACTCAAGTTATGGAGATCATGGCTATGGAATAAATCTCGCTCCTGTGCCTTGACCTTTGACCCCATTTTGATGATATTCAAAAGAACGGGTTCAGTGTACCTCCAGAAAAACATGATAAAATTTTGTCGCAGTTGAAACATTTTTAGTCAAGTTATGAGGATAATGGCTGTGGAATAAATCTCACTCCTGTGCCCTGACCTTTGACCACATTTCGATGACATTCAACAGAACCGGTTTAGTATACATCTGGAACAACATACTAAAGTGCTGTCGCAAACGACGCATTTTTACGTAAGTTATGTCGCATAAGGGCAATGGAAGAGATCCCGCTCCTAAGTCCTAACCTTGGATCCCATTTCACCCATTTTCAACAGGGTTCGTTCCCAGGTGGCCCTCAACTACATAATAAACTTTCATCAAAATCGACCCATTTGTACGCGAGTTATCGTGGTGAAAGGCAGACGAACAAAGTAGGAGTATATACGCTTCTTCAACCTACGGTTGGAAAGCGTAAAAAAGATAGCCAGAAGGACTAACGATTTTCTGTGGTACTCTGCCATTTCTGCTTTTATCACAAATATCTTTAGTAGAAGTGGAAATAGAAATTATGTTTGCAAGAAATCCTGAGGAATAACATTAGAAGGAAGAGGTAAAGAAAAATGTAATCTGAACTTCCAGCAGAAATTCTACAAAATTGTTCTCTAAATCATGAGCCATGCAAAAATTATTGTATTAATCTAATGTCATGCTTACGAAACATACGCTAAAGTTTAAAAAATATTTCACAGATATTTCGAATGCTATCTATTTTACCAAATAGGTACTAGAACAAAGGTAAAATACATTCTTGGAAACGGAAAAGGTAAGGAAGACTAAAGCATGACAGAAGTACAAAATTCCAAAATATAAATAAGTAATCACATAAACATTTAATTTGTTTGAAATGTACGCACAATATTGTTTTCCATTCCGTTCGCAAGAGCTTTTTCTACCTTTGTTTTCTAAACTAAATTTTTACTATTTCTGAATCGACTGAAATGGGAAGAAGGAGATTTTACCTAATATACGAGGTCCAAAATAATTCCCTTTAATGTGTTAGGCGCTTGCATGGAGCACTTCTAAATATACCGTCTGTTGTGGAAATTAGGATTGTCTGTGCAACGCGTGATGTAAGTAAGTATTTATAGTAGATAAAGAACATATCTTAACTGCTGAAGGTAGAAGCCTGGAATTTAAATATTTTTATCTTCAAATGACTAAATTCCACTGCAGGTCGTTCATGTACTTTCACAGCTTTTTCATGATACTGAAGCTTATCGAGATAACGAAACCTAAACGTGCTTTGAAAAAAAGATATCCTACGTGCTTCAGAATTTATGGAAGACCCATTAAAACTTTGACATACACTTTGTTTTCGTAATATGTGTTATTTTAAAATTTTATTACACTGTTTTTCTCCAGAAATTTATTCTTTTGATTTTTAAGCCGTTTGTAAGGCTTTTCTGTAGGAAGTAATTTAATTTTTAGCCCATGGCTTTACAAACAGATACTAAAACCATACTGCACTTTGTACTACAAGCAAGACGTTTTGCTGGAATGAATTTTAGACCTCAGGAATCAATTTCAGAAGGGGACTCCAAAATCTTTTCCATTGGGACTCGAGATGGCAGCCATTTGAGAAAACAGCATCTGATGTTTTTGTTGGTTAAATTGTTCAGTAAGGCGCCTCTTCCAGCTAATTGTTCAGCGCTTAAACGGATGGCGATCTTCAAAGCATATTCGATTAAAAATGGCTCGTGTTTTTATTATGTTTTTTCTAAATGGGATCCGATTTTCGAGTTTTAAATTTAAGAGTTGTTTATTACCATGCGACAAGTCATTCATTCTACGTTGATTTGGTATTATTAAGCACGATGGTGATGTTAAAGAGTGGCAAATCGAAAGTGGTGGGCATTTAAAAAAAATTACCAATGAGTAATGATAGAACTAAAAGGCAATAGTACGTTTATAAGGTTTATAACCAGGAAGTTTATATTTGCAGAAATCCCATAACTTCTCTTGCTCTCATTCCAAAGCCCTATACATGTATTATGCATTGCATTGCAGTCGCAGAAATTCCGGAAGAGGTTGATTGACTTCAGGAAAGGCAAATATATTTTATTTTTCGTTTGTAAAAACCAGGAGTTGTAGTTCCATTGAATGTAAAATCCTTCATTGAATGTAAATCGTTGCCATGTTAAACTTCGAAACAACTGTCACTCTGATTTTATTTCCAATATTACACAGATTTCTTAAACATGTAAAGCTCAACCTTGTCAATTCGCTTTAAAATACAACATAAACTTCGCAGGACAAATTTGAAAGTCTGCCACAACGAATAATAACAAAAATAAGTTATTGGATGCTATGCAATTTTGAAATGAGTGCTACTGTGGTTAATTTTAAACAATTCCAGTTTTGGGAGGGAATTTTTTTATATATCGTCCTATAGCCTGCGCAATAGTTCCCATGACAAACTTAATTTCTATCTCTACAATGACGAACTTAATCTGTGTGTACTTCACAAGTCATTTTTTAATACTGTCTACCAAAATGTATGCAATTTGAATCTAGGAGGGTGTAAGATGCTACTGAAATTTTCATGCAGTCCAAAAAATTTAGTTATTCAACATAATAGTTCGAAATGTTTTTTTAGTAAACGTTAAAATCTTAAAATTTTATATTAAATTTGGATTTTGGTATTCAGTGGTGCCCCGCAGCACAAGTGTCGAACCTCTGGCATCTGACCATTCACTCGATGTGGGTGCTGGTTCAAATCCCGGTGTGAAATATATATTGTTTTGTTTTTTCTGTTCTGTCTCTCCCCCTTCCTCGAAATCGGTGGCTCAAAATTAGGGGCGGGCGCATTGTTTGTAGCGCATTGTGTTCATCACCACCGTCGTTAAAACCCTCAAAAGGTCCATTTTAAAATTTAACTTGTAGTGAAATAAAAGGTATGACTGAAGCCGTCTCTTGAAAAAATAATGTTTCAAAAGTTTTAATTTGGTGCTCCTCAGGAAGCAAAGTTGGAACCCCTGCCTGCCATTACCAGGGAAAGGAAACCATCAGCTTAATTCCATTGTCACTGTTATCGCGGTTGTAAATCTTTGACAGTTTGCTCCCCGTTTGAAGGGGGAGCTAAAACAGCCAGCCTCCAACGCGGTATCTTTAGTAAAAATAATTTGCCGCCGATGAACCGATATTTCGCAGAACCCCCAGATGAAGTCAAAGGAAAACATGAAATTTTTTTGGCGTCAAGAAGGTTAATGAACACTGACGATTATTTTATATTTAACAGCGCAGCCAGAAACGACTAACTAAAGTCTTTTTTGCATCCACTATGATATATACGCAATCAATACAACGCTTCACGCAGTACCACTTAAAATATGATTTCACATAAATGGCAGACATTTTACACCGTCTAAAGGTACAGAAATATTCAGCTATTGTGGGTACTAAGAGCGTTAAGTAAAAGAAACAGTTTCGGATATTTCAATTTTCATTTCTAAGGAAGCACCAAATTCATTTCATTTCTTAATTCATTTGTAACGGTATACCAAAAAAAAAAAAAAAAAACGGTTTTCTGAGTGCACGTGCAGTCGAGGTTAGTGATGGAACGCATATTTTTGATATTAAGTTATTATTTTTTGTTGCAGTACTGGCCTTCTTTTATTATCATATTATTTAGAATTTTATTTCCTTTTAAAGCTCGTTATCTTACGAAATGTTTATGTCATACCTAAGTTTCATTAATATAAAATCATTTGAAATATAATATTAGCAATAATGACTACTTTAAAAATTATGCCATTTAATAGATGTTGATTTTGTCAGTCAACAGTCTTACGAGCGCCTTTGGTTAAGCTTTCAAATTACAAGGAATATCAGAACTGCCACAATTTGGCCTTCAAACAGCAACTGCTTCATTTATATTTAAGAACATATTAGTACTTTTTCCGTGGAAGCAACATTCTCGAAACTAATATTCGAAAGCTATTTGTTTCAATATTTTTTTCATCTGCTTTGTAGTTTTGATTACGATGGTATCTATATATCGTAATTATTGATATCTCATGCAATTCAGTGTCCATATTTCTGGTAAACACATGAGACGTTCGGAGATATTGTATTATCACTTTGAAGAATATCTGAGTAAGTGTGAGGCGGAGCTTTTATTTTCTGATCGATTTTCTCCGCATTTCAAATTTTCTCAAGGGCCGATAGATGACAAGTGCCCCAGATGCTGAAAGTACCTTCAGTATATTCGAATTTCCTTCAAACGCGGTCACTGATTTTTCAACATGTGTGCAAATAAATTCTTGTTTATGAATAGCTGTTATATAACTAAAGTGGCGACATTGTTTTTAAATCATTGTCGAACAAATCCCAAAAATTTCATTTGGGTTCCAAGGAAGGACTTTTGAAAAATGTGTATCCTCACATCAAATAGTTTTCAGACAAGAAAACGCGTTTTTATATTTAAAAAAACAAAAACAATTAAAAGTGAAGGCATTTTCTATTAATGGTAATTTATGTACTAAATACTTTCTCAAGTGCACATCATTGTATCCCAGGAGAAACAGTCTTGTTGGGCCAGCACTATGTTGCCTCTGCCGAACCATCAATGAAATGTCCGGGTGGCCAACAATTGGCACTCCATCAGTTGTCATATATCACAACAGGGCGATCAGTTGCCCATCACAGGCATTAGCTGCCGCAAGTGGCCCTTAAGTGGCCCTGCAAGCACTTGCCAGAAATTATGGCTAGCCTAATGTGGTCTGCTAGTTTGCCGGTAGTGGCAACCGGCAACTACGTGACGTAACTGATGACTTGCCGAATCTCGTCCGCCAATTTCCCAGTAGTAGCCATAACTAAAAAAAAAAAAAAAAAATCAAGGGTAACCGCAGTTCCCCAAAGATAAATTTTTTTAACCCTTACGAATTATCGCACTGCGCTGGAGAAATTTTCTCAACAGACCGGAAAAACGCCCGCTTGCATCTGAGTGGTTTTGAGCCAGGACCGTTGGCGTGTTACCTGAGCTTTCTACCAACCGGACCAACTTTTTCACGCGCGAGCGTGGGTTTGAAGCTGTCTGTTTCGTATGCAATGTGTAATCGAATGCACCAATATTTCATTTTACATTATTGCGAGGCATGTTTCATAAAAGTCAGTTTCATATAATTCATAAATTAATTTTTTCAAAGTAGTGATAGTTTTTTTACCTTAAGTGAACTCCACTCATTTTCAAGGAGTGTACATACTTAGAGTCGCTTTCCAAAATTTTGTACTGTCCTTGTCGTCTTTAAAAGAGATTGTTGAATAAATATATATTTACCCGGGTTCATTTCACATTCTGTTACATTTTTAACGTTGTGTCTTTCGTTTCCGTTGTCCGAAGCTACATTTGTTTTAAAGAGGAAAGGTATTTTATTTTACTTCTCGTTATTTTTAGAAGCGAATTCCTAGAAGTCTTGTGTATTGAACCCATGGAGGAGTACATTATATCCACATAGCTTTGTTTTTTTTTCTTTCAAAGAATTAATAAATTTTGTACGCGTATAATTCTTTTTTTTCAACAAATGTTTTTTTAATGGTTTTCCAGGACATTTCTTTCAAGTGGTTTCAAATTGTTTCTTGTTATTCACCCACTCCATTCCATGAATTGTTATTCATGGGAATGGAGTGGGTGTATTTCATGGCTGTAATCTAGTATTTAATGGCTTAATCTGATATCTTTGTCGACGTAGAATTTCATTAGGAAATTGATTCGCCTCTCTACATATGATTTTTTTGCTTAACATCCACTAAAATAACACGATGGCTATAGCGTCGTCTTCAACTAACTGGTACCATGAGAGACAAAGCAAGTGTTGCTTCTGGGCATGCGCAGTCCCGTTGTTTCCACCTGCTGTTGGGGTTGCATTGGTTGCCAGCAACGGGCCACTAGTGGCACTTGCTTGGAGGCCCACAATGCACGGCGATGCTGCAGAGCCATCAACGGCTCGACAACTGATAGCGCTGTCACTACCGGGCCGTGAGCAGGAGATTTCAGCCTGCAGTGACCCATGATTGCCAGCTGGTGGCCAGCAGTTTCTCAGCACTTGTGTTTTTGCTGGGATAACATTTAAAAGACACAGATTGTGAAATGTATCGTAAAATACATAACTCCCTTGTGGAGCTATGAATATTAAATATCGGCAATGCTGTTCCAAATTGAAGTGAAAATACAGCAATTGCATTGGAATTTATTGAAATGAAAAAGAAACACCTGAAGGGTTTGAGAAAATGTTTAGGGGATAACATTTCCAGAAACGCATCTAACCCCTGCATATATGAAAAAACAATAAGCTAATTTTTTTAATTTCCGTAATTAAATCCGCGAACTCCAGCCCAAGTAGCACGTGACGTTTAAAAGACGTCGCATTTCGGTTGCAAAAGTTGATATTTGGTCTTCCGTACAAAGACTACGTTTAATAAACGTTTGTTAAATGTTACATCCGTTACCGTTGCGATTTTGTCACATTCATTACGTTTGCTAAACGTTGCATTTTCGTCATGTTAGCAAGGTCACAGCTAATGTTTGGCGTGACATTACATTCAGGCAAAAAAGAACAAAATTATACTGTTGATAAAACAGTAAGCTTGTGTATAATTGATAAAGATTATTGAATTCCTCCTTTTTTTTTTGCTTATACGACTAGAAGATTTTATTCCATTGGTTTTAAAGCAGCTTCTGGTCTGCGGCGTCGTTCTGTAACCTGCTGTTACGTCACTTGTACTACGGACGGTGAGTTATGGCAAGGCTGAGCTCGATCGTCCAGAGCTGCATGCCTAATCGATGGATTTTATCGTTCTTAAAAGTAAGTTCTTTTCCTGTTTCAATTCATAGGCTTTGATTTCGAACACAATTCATGTATTCGCTTCGTAACTCGTGGAGATTCCCGTAACACGTGAAGACATTCATGTATTCGTTTCGTAACATATGAAGACATTCATGTATTCGTTTCGTAACACGTGGAGGTAGGCTTAACACGTGAACACATTCATGTATTTTCTTAACAGGTATATATATCATCGACTGCATTTTAAACTAGGAGTAGTAAAGAATTTGTTAGATTTTCGGATCTAAACACAGCTGATTCGTTTTTTATTTTGTATTTTCGTGAAAGAGTAACAAAAATATATTTCAAGGAAACGAAATTTTAAACCTTTTCATTTTTACGAGCTACTGAATATTTGGTTAGATTTTTAAATAACAAATGCAGCTAGTTGTAAAAGAAATTCTAATTCTTCAAATGTTTAGAGAGTATTGAATTTATACTTAATTACTCAAATGTGCTTCCGTGTAGCAAACATTGTTACAAACACAGCTTATTGGTATGTTAGTTATAAAGGATACTCTATATTACTGTTATCATATATTAGATCAGCATTTCTTAGGGCTCATTCAGCCAGTTTTTTTGCAAGAAATATATTGTGTGTAGAGTAACAAACGGAATAAGCTGTTGGAGAGATACTTATTAAATCCAGAAAGCTTCAAGGTTGAAAAAATTCAAAACCCACCCTGTACAGAGTCCTGCGGCCAAGAAGTATATTGTCAGTCACAATTCAAAGTCTACGTAAGGCACGCAAAAATTTAACTTTTTTTTTTTTTTTTTTTTTTTTTTTTGAAAATGCAGGTTTTATACCAGATGTGAATTAAGCTTACTGAAATCATAATGTATCTGTATCCAAATGGAATATATACAAATATCCAATGCAACATTTTGTTAGACTGTATGAGTACACACTTACATTCAAATGTGCCCATCTCCCCCTTCCACATATCAGAGTTGTGCCTATCAAATAATGAAGCAGAGGAATGCTATTGAACCTGTCACAGGCAAGGTGGCCAGTTGCTTTGCTTTTCCAGTTACAGTTTACTAAATTTTTGTTCAAATTTCAGGAATGCAGGGGTGGGAGAAGTTGGAAGCAGAGTTGTATAAAAATAAAATGTATCTGTGAACACAACCATTGAAACAAAACTTGCTGCAAACCCGCATATCACGATGACAATATAAGATAATTTAAAGAAACAAAAAAATAATTATTAGGACATTACAAATTCCGATGACGGCAAAATACAATTGAATATGTGTGTGAAATTGACCTTTATGGCAAAATATTGGATTATGAACCTCATAAAAACAAGAGAATTAAAAGAAACATTTTATACCCAGAAAACAGTTCCATTAATGAACCTTTAAAAATTATAAATAGTATTTTCAACAGCTTAGTTCAAAAATTACTGTGCTGCCCCCAGTGATCAGAAGAATCTCGTCTTGCGCTTAAGATTTCGCTTTGAATTATGGCTGACTACGAAGTGAGTGTGCCGCCCCGGTGGGGCAGTGTTCTAAGCGCTGGCCTCTGATCATTCGTCCGAACGGGGTCCGGGTTCGAATCTCGGTGAGGCATGGATGTTATGTTTGTCTTACAGCACTGGCTCCCTCCCTTCCCTGGAACCAGTGACCCTAAATTAGGGACGGGCGACTGCTTATAGCCCATTGAGTTGCTCACGGTGGTCGTTAAACCTCCAATAAAAAAAAATACTGTCGACTTACAAATTACTTAAGGAAAAGATTTTAATTTAATAACTAGTTGCTGCAAGAGGAACCTGGCAATAAAATTTAAATTCCTTCTGTGTAAAGGAAACTTTTGATACAGTTCCTATGTACTGAGAAACAGGCCTTGATAAAATCTAAGAGGCCACAAACGTCCAAATGTGCCCATATTGGCAAAATCTGCTAATAATTTGAAAACTATCGGCGTGCGCACATACTTTTACATTCTACTACTTTGATAAACCATTTTAACAACATACCTAAGTCAAACAACATTAAAAAAAAATAACATCAAAATCTCATAGATAAACAAGATAGCATTAACATATAATTTCCATAAAATGAATGAAAAGAGCATACACAATTTTCTATAAGTTTGGTATTCTTAGAAACAGTTAGAGTCCAGAGCAATGTTTATGCACTCAAACTGAAATGAGTTATTAGTTTTAACATGAGATGGAGCTATTAGACCAGTCATAGCCAATTGGAAGCTCACTATAAGGTATCCCAATACAGAAATTATTTAACAGTACATAAAAGTACCTGAAAAAGCAGTGCGTCACAGTCCGTCACATATGTTGCACACCAGTTAAAATTATTAGTGATCAAAAAGCAAATGTAATAACACAACTAATAGGGGAGGGGCTTCTGGTTTCTGCTTCGAATAACAATTTAGGTTACTTTTGCAAGTTCTGCAGCACTTCATATAAGAAGCTAACTTTGCACTGCTTTTTCAGGTACTTTTATGTACTGTTAAATAATTTCTGTATTGGGATACCTTGTAGTGAGCTTCCAATTGGCTATGACTGGTCTAATAGCTCCATCTCATGTTGAAACTAATAACTCATTTCAGTTTGAGTGCATAAACATTGCTCTGGACTCTAACTGTTTCTAAGAATACCAAACTTATAGAAAATTGTGTATGCTCTTTTCATTCATTTTATGGAAATTATATGTTAATGCTATCTTGTTTATCTATGAGATTTTGATGTTATTTTTTTTAATGTTGTTTGACTTAGGTATGTTGTTAAAATGGTTTATCAATTATACATATTAACTATTATTGCTACATTCTACTACTTTGTTTGGAAGTATAGTTTTATGAGGGTTTTTTTTCTAATTTGAATTAATTTTCTCTCAACAATATTAGTTTTGAACACATATCATTGCTCCTTTGTTTCTGTAATGCTTCAAAACCATCTTGATAGCTGTTTACTTTTGGTGCTACTGGTTTTGAATTTAATGTTCACTTTGAATTTTGTAGCTGTTTGTTCCCAAATGGCAAGAGTAATAGACCAATTTTTGTATTTGCTAGTTGAGTCTGTATCTTCAGATTTCTCTGAATGAATAATCTTTTCTAAGCAATTAAATTAGAGAGCCACAAACCAATATTTCTATTCACTGTTGGATTAATACTTTTCCGACTAGGCCAGTGCTTCCTAATTAGCCTTTCTCTGAATTATGGATCTCTTCTATTATCAGATCGTTAAGGGCAACAGCTTAAAGGCTGGATCACGTAGCTACGCTGTGTAGAAAAGCCGTACAAACTGTCACAGTTTGATTGTACACATTTTTTTCAGCAATGTATGTATGTATATATATATATATACTGGTCACAAAAAGTTAGGGATATTGCATGAAGTGAAGCCACGTAACAAACGCCAGAGTGTGTTTGCAAAAACAATTCAATGGGCAATTTCTGCTCACAACAAGTAGTACCACAATATAGACAAAAGTGTATATTCAGAGAATGTCCAAACCTCTGGATTTCAGTATCCAGTAACACTACCTATGTGTCGAAGAACGTCTTGACACCTACGAAGCATACTTGCAGTGACATTATTGATTAGTGTTTGGTGCAGTTAGTCCCATATTAGTCAACACATTACAGAGGTCTGCCAGTATACTGGGGTACGGAATGCGGTTATCTAAACGTTGCTGTATAGATTCCCAAATTTTCTTAGTAGTATTAAGGTCAGACCTGAGGTAGCTGTAAGGATTCGATCTTGTGGTTTTCCAGCCAGGGCCGGTCCAAGGGGTAGGTAGGCCAGGTGGTAAATGTGTAGATTAGTGTCCTAAATTATTTCGTTGAAAAAAATTTTAGTACCTGGAAAAAGTGCGATGTACAGATTTTAGTGTATGGAAATTAATGTCAAATGGTGCAAAAATTGCATATTTTGAATGTGTTTTAAAGATATATTTTTTTCGTAATATTGACCTGTGAGTCTGACGCTGTGAAGAGAAGCTGCAGTAGGCCTAATGTATTGCTCCGGCAAAGAATGTGAAGCTTTGGTCCTTTAAAAGGAAGGTTTCTTGCTGTACCAAAATGATGGGCGGAAGAGTACAAGAGAAAGAGGTTATGTTGTTGGCAGGAGAGCAATAAATGTAGTGATACGCTACAGAAAATAGGTCCACAGCATCCACCCTTTATTTTGTTGTATCCTGTATGTTGTTGGCAGGAAAAACTGGGAAAAAAACTCTTCGATTTGCAAAAGATATGTATGAGTAAGATAGAAACTGACCTGCGAACAAGCTATTAACACAGGAGAACCAAAAGTGCAGTGACACAGCAAATCAGCTATGATTGGAAGCTGTTCAAACCAGAACCGAAAGTTATAGTTCCCCAGTTTCCTATGCAACATAGAAAAGCATGTTAGTACTTTCTAACATGCTTTTCTACATTCTTTCGCATACCACGAGTATGCGAAAGAACGAAAAATTTCTCAACATCGCTTTAAAAACAATGACAAAACATGAACGAACTATATTGTGTAGCGTATGAGTATAACACGGCTCGCTCTCGTGGTAACAAAATACGCGCTTCGACTTGTAGTCGTCCGCGCGTGAATTAAACGCTGCAGCGAATCTTCCTTTCAATGAAGCTAAGCTTCACATCGTCGCCGTAGCGATGCACAGAGTCACACAATATAGACGTACACGCGTACGCCATACGTGGATAGTTTGCAAATTATTAGCAGATTTTGCAGATAGTTTTTGCTTGTAGATTAAAAAAATAAAAATGTTATTACAGCAATTAAAACACTTAAGGTTTTACTAAGATTAATATATTTAATTCTATCTTAACATGAGAATGTTCAACTATTTTTCACATCTTCCGAATGAGTTATTTTGTTTTTGCAGAAGTTTCTGGCCTCTTGATTTTATCAAGGCCTGTTCTCAATATATAGGAACTGTAACAAAAGTTTCATTTACACAGAAAGATTTTTTTTATTTTATTGCCAGGTTACTCTTGCAGTTGCCAGTTATTAAAATAAAATATTTTCCTTATATATTTTATAAGTACTATTTTTGAATTAAGTTGTTAAAGATGCTATATATAATTTTTGAAGGTTCATTAACAGAACTGCTTTTCTTGATATAAAAATTAGTCTCTTGTTTTTATGAGGTTCATAGTCCAAAAATTTTTAGGTTTTGGCCTTAAGGTCCATTTTACACACAATTTTGCGGATTCAGTCGTAATGTCCTTTTGCCCTCTCTGGAATCTGTAATGTTCTAATAATTATTTACTGTTATATTAATTTTTCTTTAAATTATCTCGTTCCATTGTTATCGTGATTTGCGGGTTTGCAGCAAGTTTTCTGTTTCAATGGTTGTGTATGCAGTCACATTTTATTTGAATGCACCTCTGGCGATGCATTAGGCCTACCGCAGCGTCTCTTCACAGCATCACTCACAGTTCAATATTATGATAGAAAATCTTTAAAACACATTTAAAATATGAAATTTCTGCACCATTTGCCATTAATTTCCGTACTCTAAAATCTTTGTCACACTTTTTCGAGGTACTGACATTTTTCCGACGAAATAATTTAGGACGCTAATATACATATTTACCGGCCCGGTAGGCAGCCAAAAAATGGAAGGGATGCCCATAAATTTTCTTACATAGTAAAATTATCCGCTAACTTTTTTTCGTTTTCTTTTATGAGCTAGTCTGTATTTGCCACAAAAATGAAAGCTGAATACTCCTTTGTTGTTTCTCTGACACATGCAGAGTTCCTATATATATACCACCAACAACAAGAAGCATTTTCAATTCTTGTGCGTTTTTTTTTCTGAGAATTATTCTCTGCTGCTTTTTTACGCATTTGGGTTTTCAGGGGGAAAAAATGAACCTTTTTTTTTTGTTCGTTCCTGATGTTTGTTGACATTTTTATATACACTGAGTGGCCACTTTATTATGACTACCTGACAGTTTTAAGCAAATCAGCTATGGCTGCACGCTGCTGCCGCCAGAGGGTGAGGCTAGTATAAAAAGGGAAAGCTTAGTGCTTGCGACAGTAGAAGTGATTTTTAGGTGACGAGATGGGTAAAAAATGCAATTTGACTGACTTTCAACGTGGGACGATTGTAAGAGCTCGGAGCCATGGAGCGAGTATCACTGAAACCGCTGCATTCATGAAATGTTCCAGAGCCACTGTTGTTAAAGTGTTTAAAGACTGGACTGTCAGCCAAAAAACTGGGTCTCTACGTGCAACGCGTGGTCGTCATCGACTAGTGACTGCTCGGGCGGACCGGAGTGTCCAGACTGGTAATAGGCAGCAGGGCAGCAATTACAGACCATCTTAATCAAGGATCCCTCAAATGATCTGTGCACGCACTGTTCGCCATACACGGCACGGATGGGATATGGCAGAAGGAAGCCTGTTCGAACACCTTTGCTGTCTGTAGTTAACAAGAGAAAATGTCTCCACTTCGCACAGGAGCATAAGGATTGGACAGTCGATAATTGGAAAAAATTATTTGGTTCGATGAATCACGTTTTCAGTTGCACCATGCCTATGGCTGAGTGAAAATTTGGCGGAAACAGCACGTAAGCATGGACCCCAAATGCATTGCTACAACCCTTCAAGCTGGTGGAGGCAACGTTATGGTTTGGGGAATGTTTTTCTGGCATGATTTGGGCCCTTTAATTCATGTTGATCAACGTCTGACTGGCACATCATATCTAAACATCGTTGCAGACCAAGTACATCCTGTCATGTGGATGGTTTATCCCAATGGCGATGGCTACTTTCAACGAGATAATGCGTCTTGCCATAGTGCTCGTATTGTACAGGATTGGTTTCAGGAAAATGCCGGTTAGTTTACTTTGCTTAGCTGGCCCCCACAATCTCCAGATCTCAACCCCATTGAGAATTTGTGGGATGAAGTTGAACAAGCCATCAAACAGCTGGATCCACAACCCTGCAATTTCACACTCCTGGAAAGTGCTATTCATCAAGCATGGTCTTAGATTCCAAAAACCACCTATCAACATCTCGTGGAGTCCATGCCACGAAGAATCTACATCGACGCAGTATTAAAGGCAAAAGATGGCCCAACGAAGTACTGAGGGGATGGTAATAATAAAGTGGCAACTCAGTGTATAACAATAAGGCTTGAGTGACAAGCTTTATTGTTATGTACATCTTGGAAATAAATCCCAAATTCCCACAGCCAAGGGTAAAGCGGAAAAAAACACTTTTTACTATGAAAACTGCAACACAAAGCTCCTACAGATTGCGAACCATATATATATCAATGGTTTTCTATCCACTCATTGATAGCGCATTGTTTGCCATTCAGGAAAGATTTACTCAGTTGCAAAAACTTTTCAACGCTTCGGGTTTCCTTTATAATTTGAAGAAATTGCCTGACAGGGGATTCTTTAAAAGAAAAGTGTCTTCAGTTAGAAAAATTCCTTAAGGATGCTGACAGTGAAGAAAAAGATATCGATGGGGAGCAACTGTTTGAAGAGCTGAGGCATTTGCAAGCACTTATGAGCAAATTCAGCTCAGCTACTACAATAGAAGCTCTAAACTTCATATTCCAGTATGATATGGTTCATTGTTATCCCAACAGTAGGATTTGCTTTCGAATATTGCAATTCCTGTCTGTAGAAAGCGGGAAAAGAAGTGTTAATAAATTAAAGCTGATAAAGACTTATTTGAGATCTACAACGATGCAGGAACAGCTATCAGCTTTATCCATCATTTCTATTGAAAACGATATTGCACAAAAAAAAATTCTGAAGCAAAGAGGTTTTTGCAAAGTAAAGCCAGACATGAAAGTTTCATGTAAATAACACAAACAACTATGTATGATTCAGTCATTTTGTGAGTAAAATTATCATTATTATATTGGACTATTTATTTGTAGCATAGCATATAATAGTGAGTTAGTGGCATATCTACTGAGCATGCGAAGTTGAGATTAGAGCTATTTGCTGTGTTTGGGTCCATACTGCAAAAAAAAAAAAAAAAAAAAGATGGGGGGGAATCAAAGGAGTCTTTCTGGCTGTCGGAAAAAAACAGAAAAAGTTGAATGCCATGATGACAGCACTTTCAATAGGTTTCTTCAGTGGTTTAGCTTTTTTCTCTTCCTTTTTTTTTTTTTTAATAATTTTCATTCCAGTTAATTGTAACTGCAGCTTGTGCTCATTTTGGCTTTTCACTTTACTAGTAACTTGTTTTTCAGTGTTTACTTCCCTTTTTGTTTCTTCTTGCTGGATTCTTAATATATATAAAGATAAGTTAAAATTTGGGGGTATATCATAATAAAATTTTATAAACATAATTTACCAGCACTAATGAGGGCAAACGTTTGAATGTTATTTACATTAAGAAATAATAGGGCATTCAAAACAGTTGAATTATATAAAGAAATTGCATAAATGATTTTTTTTTCTTTTTAAATTTTACTCAGGTTTGGTTATTCATGGCTCTAGTTAGGAAAGTTAGGGATGTTATGCAAAACACAGATGAGTGTAAATTAAGTACAACCTCCTGTAGCTTTAAAACTTGAGCTTATATCCCTCAGATCAGTATTTCCCCTCCTACCAGTAGATCTCTCTGTAGAGTACAACTGGATCACCCTGTGAAAGTAAACCAAGTTGGTGACTTCACCAAGTTGGTAAATATAATATTAGTGGAATGAAAGGATTAAACCATGTGTGAAATTATAGAATAAATAAGCAACATTTATTTACAATTAAATAATTTATTTTAAGATCTATAGTTTTGTTGAGCCTTTAGCTCGGCTTCATCAGGACAAAGGGAGCATAAACATTCATATGTGACATCATCAGGTAGTTGATGATCATGGATTTTGGTGAATTGTCTCCATGCAATTGAAAGAAATAGAGTAGGTGTCATGTTGTTGACAAGTCATAAAGAAAAGTCATGGAAACAAATTGGTGTTTTCTACCCGTGTATATCGTGCAGTACATCTATGCGTTACAGAGGATTCCTTGCAGAAAAAGCTAGATTTTTGCCGCCGCAGTGGTCTAAGCACTGGCTTATATGACTGTTCGGTTCTTCCAAGTGGGTTGGGTTCGAATCCCGGTGAGGCATGGATGTTGTGTTTGTCTTACGGCACTGGGTCTCTTCCTTCTCTGGAACCAGTGACCCTAAATTAGGGACAGGCGACTGCTTATAGCCCATTGAGTTGCTCACCATGGTCAGTAAACACAAAAACAAAAAAATAAAAAAAAGTTATGATTTTTTTTAAAGAAATTGTGGCACATACAGGATATAGATTGATATAGATTGTCCTTTTGTTGTAAACAAAGCTGTCCAGAAATTTAGGAACTTTCAAATGTTTAAATTTCAAAGTTATTTTGAAATCTATAAACAAGGCAAATTTTTGTGGATCAAAAGACTACGTTGAAGACATAACTGGGGAATTTATCACATCGCTTGTGAATGTGGACTTTCATGAATAAGACAGATCCGTAGAGCTTTTAAGTTTTCATGTGAAGGAACACATGACTTACGTATGGAACTGAAGAAGTCGTCTATAGCCCAACATTGTCATGAAAATAACCAGATTTTTTTTTTTAAATGCTACCCTTATTGATAAACCTGATTTGACTATCAAGCTTAATATATTAGAAGCTTTCCACATCTAGTGCAACTGCTCATGGCTTGTCAACGACATGACATCTACTAGATCTCTTTCAAACACGTGGAAACAACTTGCCAAAAGCAGTGACTGTCAGAATGCTGATGATGTCACGATGATTTGAACATTTGCACTCCATTTGTCCTAATGAAGCCAAGCCAAATGCTCAGTGAAACTACAGTAGATTTAAAATCTTAAAATAAAATATTTAATTGTGAATAAACATTGCTTATTTAAAATATTCTATCTCTACAGCCCAAGTATTGAAGTCATAAAATATATTTGGGAATTACTTGGAGCAAAAACATAACGTACAAGAGCATTAACCAGAAAAGAAATCATGTGTTTTTTTGGAAAAAAAATAAAATAACCGTTTGCAGTGGGTGTTTTTTGGGGTTTTTTTTAGTAACCCCCCCCCACACACACACCTGTTTATTGGGGGGGTAAAAATCCTGCTTGATCTACAGCATTTCCATTCGGTAGAAATTTTGTGTGTAGCTAGCTTGCAAAACTCCTAAAGCAGCAACTGCATCAATCTGCCATACACCTGCATGTAACATGTCAACAGCCCTATTTCTGATGTCAATACTTAAACGTCGTCTGGACATCTTTTCAAGTTAATCCTACTCTGAAGGAAATGCATTCAGCAAACTTGTAGTCCAAGCAGTGAGACGACCTGTTTTCTATTTCTCGGAAGCTACTTTTATCGGAGCTTGCACATGCACACATACACACACACACATACACACACACACACACACACACACCAACCACATGATGTGTCATCATGATGCTAATTTATGCTGATAACCTATCTCCTGTAGTCACTAAATATGCATATCACCATGTTTCCCTTTTGAAACCATAATATCCCAAACTTTTTGTGAGTACTGTATATATATTTTCTTATGATTCAGAATACATGAATTGTGTTTGAAGCCTATGAAAATAATGAAATGAATGCATGAATTGTTCATTTGTTTCATTATAACTTTTTGTGACCACCTATGAATTGAAACAGAAAAAGAACTTATACATTTTAGGAACTTGAAGTTAATGTTATGTACAGAAATAGAGAGAAGAGCACAGCACAATGTCAGAGTACAACAACAAATGGCATTAATGAAAAACCAATAGAAGAAAATATTTTTTTCTGTTTGGCCAAATAATGCAAAGAGTTACTCGTGAAATGAGTATATATGAGTAGCAACAGAATTTAACCCAAGGCAGAACAAACTAGATTGGGTGGCTGTTTTCATATCTTATTTGCATACAAATTTTTGAAAAAGGTGTTTCAACATGCATAATCAATTGATTCTTACAATTATTTATATGCTACGTACTGTTTGTTACACAATAGGACCCTCAAGCGGAAACTAAATATTGCAATTTCTAAGCACAAGATATAAACTAGGGACATTACACTAAACAAACTTCCTGAAATACTAAGACAATTATAACCAAAAATTAAGTCTAAATTCGCAAACTAGTGAAAAAAAGATTAAGAACCAAATACACATGGGTTGAAAAAATACAAAGCAACTAACATACCAAAATAAAAGGCTCCTTTGTAAAAATACAGAAAAAATGATAAAGAAACGTAAACTGAGATATAAATACACAGATCTGCAGCAGAAACACAGATAGCCTTTAGCTACACTTAAAAGAAAAATTAAAAACAAAGCTGTGAAAGTACTACTTGATTTATCTCCCAGCATTATTTCACCTCACGTTTCTAATAATCTATCAGCTAAATTTCAGATGTGTCCGAAAAACTCTTAAATGAACAACACAACTGACTCAGTTTTATGTTGCAATAACTTAGATGTTAGTGGTATTAAAATGTCTACTTTATGTTCAGTTAAATATGAGCAACTGAATTTTCAAGAAAATTGCAACAGCCACAACGAAGCCAGTGAAATGGACTTGAGTCAAAACATAGTTAGTGAAGTCGTATACCTTGTGAACAATAAATATACAGGGTGTCCGAGAATTATTGGACACAGTACAAAATTATGTAAAACAAAACATTAAACAGATAGAAAGAAACTTTCTGTACTAACTTACAATGTAACTACACATGTTAATAAATTTCGATGTAAAATCCCTTGGTTGCTCGTAGTACGTCCAAGCGATACTTGATTTCATGCCATGTATTGCCAAGCATCTGAAAAGATATGGAATTAATAGCAGCTGTGATATGCTGCTTCAATTCGTGCAAATCAGTACAAGGCGTCTGATAGGCACGATCCTTCACATAACCCCACATGAAATAATCCAATGGAGTTAGATCTGGGGAGCGAGGAGCTACGGAATGGGACCACCACGCCCAATCCATCTGTTGGGGAAATGCTCATTTAGGCACTTACGTACACACATTGTCCAATGCGAAGGCATGCAGTCATGTTATAAAACGACGTCATATCTTTTGATCTGGGGTATAGGGAAATTTTCTAACATATCCAAGTAAATGTCACCATTTATGTTTTTTTCACAGAAGAAAGGGCCAATCACTTCTCTTTTTTATAGGGCGCACCACAATTTACTTTTGGAGAATCACGTTCCAGTTCAATAGCAGCATGAGGCGGTTCACTGCCCCATATCCAAACAAAACATAGTTTACCAAGTGAAACAATACCTCATACATGAAATGTGGATCAATCACTAAAAAATTACAGTACTTAGAAAGTTTTTATCGTTTTCCACTTGATTCAGCATATCCACAGCAAAATCGTATTGCAGAGTGTGATTATTTGCATGCATCTTTTGTACTATTTGAATTTTATAAGCATGAAACTAATTTCTTGTGCAAGATATCATGAACTGTCTATTTTGGAATGCACAGTTCTCTGCTTGCTTTATGAACGGATTTCCTGGGGCTTCGTCGGAAACTTTCATAGCTTGGTCAACCATCTCACCTCTGACGTTAGGCCTACCGGTTCCTCCACGATGTTCCACATTGCCAGTTTCTTTAAACTGTTTCATTCACCGCTTAGTTGAATTTGTTGACGGAGGATTACAACCATACTCTAAACGGTACCGTCTTTTAACTTTAATGACACACTTTAATTCCGCAAACCATAACACACACATCGCCTTCTGCTGTATGGATGATATGACTACTGATTGCGCATTTCTCATAAATTCCTCATCAGGCCACACCTAGCGCCATCTATCGGATTCTGGGAGTAACAATTCTGTAATACGAAAATATAGGAACCGTGTTAGTAATATGTGACATAGAAAAACAGACAATGCTCATAGTATTTTGTTTTTTTTTGTACATAATTTTGTAATGTGTTTAATAATTCTTGGACACTCTGTATAATGGTGAGAGATTGTGTTGCACTAGTAACTGTGATAGAAATGCTTTCTTTTTTATAACATTACTTTCCTGACAAAGTCATCCCTTATAAAGCTTCAACAAAAATAAGTGATAGTAAAATAACTATTAGGAACAAGAAAAGTTTTGTGAAGGGGCCTTCATATGATGAAAATGATATTTTATGATATGATGAAAATGATTTTTTAGGTTAGCTAAGAACTTCATTTATTTACCCCCAAATTTTTGTAGACTAGGTAACAAAACTGTATAAAACAGATTATCATGGCAGCTTTAAGATAAGCATTACCGTACGTCCCTCTTACGGAGTACAAACATTACTAAAACGGTTTTGCTACGTTATGGAAACGTCGTTTAAACGGTTTTACTACGTTATGGAAACGTTTGTTTTCAATGTAATATGCAAAGTAAAAGATTTGAAGAGTGATTCCGTATCAACTCAACACAATTTGAAGGCATTTTTTATCTCAACATCTCAGACTTTAATGAAATTTGGTACATAGGTGGCCTCTGTTTAGATTAAGAAAAATATCAAATTTCATCGTCATATAGCCAACGGTTTTGAAAATACAGCTATATAAAATGTCCAAAAACACCCCAAAATCAGAAGATTGATATGTTTTTAAATTATGATTGCAGCTCCCCTAATTAAGATAGAGAGATGGGAAAGGTATCTTTTTGTAGTATTTTTATGCTCTTTTATTTGATGTACAACAAACACGATAGGGGTTAAGATTTAAAAAAAATTAAAATTAAAATTTTGAATTTTTCAAAATGCGACACCAAAAAATTTGAAATTTTTTTAAAACAATCTATGTGCTTGGTATTTGATTACGTGAGTTGTAACTTGGGATGATAATGGGTTTACATAAAAAGCTATATTCAAATTTAGCCTAATACAAGAATTTAATGAAAAAAAAATGAAAAAAACATGTAAACTGAAAATAAATTTGGGCTAAATCTCAAAAAAGTTTCATTAATAACAGTAGATATAGTATTTTTGTTATTTAAAACTATTTATTTAAACAATGTTTTATTTTTAATTGATTTGTTTAAAATCTGAGACTACATGGGTTTAAAAATTTTATTAATTTCATTATTCAGAATTTGTAATAATTCACAATTCAATACAAAAAAATAAACAGACGTTAAAAAGTAATTTCAATTACTGCTCAAGAAACACATCAAAATAATAATAACATATGCCATTGAATTGTTTACATTTATGCAAATTATATTCCTAATCTTAAACTTAGATCGTCACTTAAAGCAGAATCTTCTAAAATTAAAAAAAGTTGCATCATTGTTTTGAAGTGAAATCACACGTGTAGATCCTTGATATAGTCTTTAAAAGCTTCAATAGTTTGGTGTATTTCTGTTTCAGAGAGATTGTAGAGTCTTCCTGTCGGAGTCAAAGGATTTACTTTACACAAGAGGTAACTTACAGGAAGCTATAATACATCTTGTGGGCTAGGGTAAGAAAAGGATGTAGATGGACCAGCTGGATGTAAAAATGAGACCTTAACTTCATTCTCACTCTCTTCTTTTGGTAGAACATACGCTACCCACCAGTTGTTTTCATAGATTATGGTTATGTAACCACTCATTTCTGTTATTTGCAGTCTGTCTTGTAATGCTGATACTTTTTCAGTAGCTGACTCGTTTGATTCTGAGAACATCTTCACTTTCATTTTTGAATTACTCAATGGGATAGGAATAAAAGCATGAAGTTTCAGGGTACCTTGTATTGTTAGAGACTTGCTTAGGCGATTTTCCAAAAATTGGTCTCTTTCTATGTATTCTTCTTGACTTACATATGTAAAGTTTGCCAAAAAAATGTTCTGAATTGCCCATTCGTACAACTGAAATGGTGTTTGAATTTCATTCTCGTAAGGGCGTTGTAAGCTGGCTTGGGCAGCTAACCTTTTCACCGTTCCACCAACGCCATCACATGGCCCCTTCCCGTGTGCTGTTGCTGAAAAATGCCATTCAGCATCAATGTTGAAGTCATCTTGATGGAAACATGAAAGTTTGTGAAAAAATTTCCGATTTTTGCACTGGGCTGCAGACCCAACAGAGAAATAGTACATTTTTTTGACGCTGTTGTCACCAAACTTACTTTTCAAGAAGTTAATAAGGTTTTTTTTTGGAAGCAGTACAGTGTAATTGTGTTGTGCTCTAAACATTCAGAAATTACTACAAAACTTGCATGTTCAGTCTTTTCTGTTTTGTAATAGATGACAAATGGGTGGACTGTGGCTTGCCCACTGGTCCAGTGATAGCTCTGGGCTTCATCTTGAAGAAGAAAACTATAATTTTTAGCAAAATCACAAATGATGAGAAATTCTGAGTCCTTGAGGTTTTCCTTAGTACTACTATTCATAAAAGAGCTTTGCTGCTTAGCAATGAAGTTATATCTGACCAAAGCAGACAGATTTTCGCAAAACAAATCAATAAAATTTGAAGTTGATTTTTCTAATGTCTCCAAATTGCATCTATCAACTGTAATCAATTGGCGAAAAGTTAGTTTTTCAACCAAGTTCTCAAAACCGTGTTCCCAGAACAGGTGAGACACTTCCCCAAATGACAATCTATGGAAGTAGGGTTTCATGATACTCTTGCAAGACAATGTTTGTAGGAAGATAATTGTCCATTCGTTAGTGAACAAATTCTTGCACTTTCCATCATCAGTTTTACATTTTGGTGTGTGGTGCAAACACATACCGTATGAGTACCACTAGACCCTACGAGGACACGGTTTTTTGGTTTGAGCTCTGCGAATTTGGAAAAACTGACTTTCGTGCTTGCAAATTGTCAAGTTGCATAAAATCAGCCTGTTTGACAAACTTTATCTCCGTTTTCAGTACTAACAGAAACACAATCTTTCATTCCAGGTAAAACCCGACTAATTTCATCACTTTGGTAAAACGATCATACTACAACTACTTCAGAAGAGAGAGACTTACCTGGTTTTCTATTAAGGCTTTCCAAAATTCCTTTCTCCTTCAGAATTTTTTTTTATTGTCTTACCATATAATTAGGAGCATTGAATTCTTACATGATTTTCCTACTACTCCATGACTCTGGTAAGCAAGTCAAAATCATCAACTGTTTATCTCTAGTGCAGTTAGAAAAATTATTTTTAAGATTGTCCATAAGAGAGTCGTGCAGTATTTCATCCTCATCATCAGATGATTTTTTGAATATTTGTAAAAAGCTTCCGTTTCATAGCAGAACTGATTTTTTGAATTTTGGTTAAAGCATAACATTTAGATTGTAGCTTTTTCTTATTGACAGCTGATTCACCCAATTCATGGAGCGAAAGATTCAGTGTTTCAATTACTTCTGACATAGATGCAAAATTTTCGTCCATTTTCTCATCAGCACAGGTTTCATTTGCTTCTTCACTAATTATTAAAGTTTTCAGCTGCTTTCTGCAAGAATCACAAATTTTAGTCTCCTTTGATAAGTCATCAAAATTTTCCAACATCCAGTCTGTCATATTTCTATATGGATTAAAACATTGTATTAATGCATATCTTGTACTTTCCATTACTGATTATTTGTGCATAATATGTAAAATTAAAATAGTAAAATAATTGCCTCCCATTACCTGTTCTTTTTATTTTTCCTAAAAAAATCCTGCACAGCTTCAATTTATAAAAGTCTAGTTTCAAAACTGAAAAGGATGTACTTTATTCAATTTAAAGTTTTCAACCACAAAAGTTTTCAAACACATCACTTTCACTGCAAGAAACACATGATCACCATAAAAACCTAAAGCAGACTGAGAAACACATCTGATCACCATCAAAACCTAAAGCAGACAGGTCTGCAAGGTAGGAATGCAAGTTGCTGCTTGTTGGGTCTTGTTACCAATGATCTAAACAACAGAATCAGTTTTTTAAGTCGGAACATGCAGAGTTTTGTCCAAAACAAAATGTAGCCTACAGTATAACTGCACAGTCTTTATTTTTATATTGTATTGGGAATGTTACAAATTCTGAATAATGAAATCAATAAAATTTTTAAGCCCATGTGACTCAGATTTTAAACAAATAAATTAAAAATAAAACATTGTTTAAATAAATGGTTTTAAATAACAAAAATACTATATCTATTGTTATTAATGAAACATTTTAAAAATTTAGCCCAAATTTATTTTCAGATTACATGTTTTTTTATTTATTATTATTTTTAATTAAACTCCTGTGTTAGGCTAAATTTGAATATAGCTTTTTAAGTAAACCCATTATCATCTCAAGTTAAAACTCATGTAATCAAATGCCAAACATATAGAGATTGTTTTAAAAAAATTTCGAATTTTTTGGAGCTTCACATTTTGAAAAATTCAAAATTTTAATTTTTATTTTAAAATTTGAATTTTTTTAAATATTAACCCCTATGGTGTTGTACATCAAATAAAATAGCATAAACAATACTACAAAAATATACCTTTCCCATCTCTCTATCTTAATTAGGGGAGCTGCAATCACAATTTAAAAACCCATCAATCTTCCGATTTTGGGGTGTTTTTAATACTTTTTATAGCTGTATTTTCAAAACCGGTGGATATATGACGATGAAATTTGGTATTTTTCTTAATCTATATAGAGGCCTCCTATGTACCAAATTTCATTAAAATCTGAGATAGTCAAGTCGTTGTGTTGAGTCGATACGGAATGACCCAAGAACGAAATAGAAACGTTGTTCTAACGTTTTGCAACGGCACACGTAAAGCCAAAAAAAAAAAAAAAGTCTTGAAACTGGAATATAACCTTCGATAAAAGGTTGTGGTAACATTTTTTGCGACGTTTGACGTAATACACAAAGGACAGCAACGTTTCATAGAGGAAATTTAGGCGTTGATTACCCGTTGCTGTTACATTTACTAAACGTAATACAGAAAGGAAAAATACGTTGTAAAATCGAAAATACAACGTCGCTAAACGGCTGTTAAAACCGTTTCCCAACGTAATAAAGAGGGAATATGACGTTTAAATAACGTCATTTAAACGTTGCTAAACATTCTTAAAAACGTTTTTTAATATCATATAACGAAGTAAATTTCTCCGTCATTTTTGGTCTACGCCGGGATTCGAACCCGAGGCCGCTTATTCCGGAACAAGTCGCTCTACCAACTGAGCTACGCAGACATTTTATTCTGATTCCTATCTGCCTTTATGTCGTGTGCGTCCTTCGGGCAGGTACGTCACATCATCTCCCCTTACTTTTTTTTTTTTTCGAAGTGCTGGAGAAAGGATTCTCTTATTTTTCCCGTCTCGCGGTGTGGAAATAACATCACACCAATGCGAGATTTTGAACGGCCGGGTCATCCGGATAGTTCGGGCGCCATTATAACGAAGTAAATTTCTCCGTCATTTTTGGTCTACGCCGGGATTCGAACCCGAGGCCGCTTATTCCGGAACAAGTTGCTCTACCAATTAAGCTAGGCGGACATTTGTTCTGATTCCTATCTGCCTTTTATGTCGTGTGCGTCCTGCTGGCAGGTACGTCACAGTCATAATGGAAGGAATATGACGTTTAAATAACGTCATTCAAACGTTGCTAAACGGTTGTTAAAACCGTTTCTCAACGTAATAAGAGAAGGAATACGACGTTTAAATAACGTCATTCAAACGTTGCTAAACGGTTGTTAAAACCGTTTCTAAACGTAATAAGGGAAGGAATATGACGGTTAAATAACGTCATTCAAACGTTGCTAAACGGTTGTTAAAACCGTTTCTAAACGTCATAACGGAAGGAATATGACGTTTAAATAACGTCATCTAAACGTCTTAAAAACAGTGCTACAACGTTATAACAACGGTTGAAAAACAATTGACTCAACGAGACGTATTAGCGTTTTATAAACGTAATATTGTGACGTTTTTTCAACGTCTTGCCGAACTGGTTTTAAAACGTTTTACAAACGTTTTTGTGCTACTTGGGTACGAAATCCTCTGATATCAGAGAATCTGATGCGTTTTCTATAAAAAAAGAGGAGAAATATAAATTTAAGGAAAGCGAAATTCATGCTGCGAAATTTCTGAATTGCTTTATTCAAAAATATATATTTAAATGGAACTAATTAGCTTTTCTCAATTAAACTTTGTATAACAGGATATCAATTTTATTCCAACCTGCTAGGACATTGAATAACCTTAGTTGGAATTAAAGGACCAAAATTTAGTGTATGATACTTGCACTTTACTGTTTTGTAATATTGGAACTTAGTTTTATGTTAGAACTTTTGCATGCGACTTACGTAAGGAAACATTTACATTCCTTTTTGCGTAACTACAAAATTCAGCAATCGAAATATCTCCATGTGTAAGTGCAAATGAAGTTGCGTTCCTTCTCTTTACGTATATTCTGCAAATTGGAAGAATTGAGAAACTGCCGTACATTGCATATATTGAATTGATTGTATCAGTACGGCTTACTGAAATGTTGAGAGCGTTTAGCTATCTGAATTCACGGATTGTCTTGAGTTGAGGACTCAAAAAGTCGATTCTTTCTGGCAAAAGTGACGCAAAGAAATGTAATTCGCAGAGGATAAATTTACTGAGACGTAGGTATTTCATTCGTGTAACTCTGCTGAGAAGGATAATAATTTCATGTTAATTGTTTTGGTTTTTTTTATGGCTGGTCAGGATTCAACGTAATGACACTGAGATGTTAACTCAGAGCACTAAGTGTAGATAATTGAGTCTTAAACATATAAAATTTAAATGTCAACGTTTGATGTATTGTAAAAGCTGTGTTAATATTGTGCTAGCTTATCTTTTCCTGTTCGTATCAATGCCGAAGAAATTATTCTAGTTCAGTGGATTACTCTGAAGTTTTTCATAATGGTAAGTTGAAAAGAAACTGTTTTCTTTGCTTTCTTGGATCACTGAACAACATACCTAATTAACTTTAAAAATTGTGTGTGGGGGCGGGGAGAGTGGAAAATGTATAGACAGTCGTTTTCCAAGTCTAAATCAAGTGAAAGCTGGTGGTTAGAACATCGGCTTGAAAGGAACAGTGTGCATTAATGAAATCCTACATTTTTTCTGAAACGCAATTAGCATTTTCCCGCTTTGAAATTACGTATTTTACTAGAATCAATATTTATTTGTACGTATTAGGCAAAATGATATGCTAATTGTAACGCCAATTTAATGAGATTTAACAGGAAAAATAAGAGACCTCCTTCTTCAGCGCTTCGAAAACTAAATGTGTGGGATGTTACGTTCCACACAATAAATTAACTGGGATTTCTCCAATGTACATTCTTCAGCGGATGACTCCCTACAGCGATACATGGTTCCAGCTGACCCGTGGGACATGGAGCTGGCTCCTCGTGAGGATGTGACGTGCCTGCATAGCAGGACTCACATGAGATAAAGGCAGATAGTAGCGAAAGCATACTTCCGCGTAGCTCAGTTGGGAGAGCGACTCATTACGGAATGAGGGGACCCGGTTTCGATGCCCGGCGTAAGCTTTCTTGTATATTCGTTCAGTGCGAATATCCACAAAATTGATAGTAACTTTTTCCGGATTTCAAATCGTTTACAGAGTAAAGGATTTCTTATCAACGCAACACTTAATTCCATAGTCTAAAGTGCGGAGGAAATTTTATTAACATAAAGAAATATGTAGGAGAATATTTCTAGAAACAGTTTTGGGACTTTCTGTCTAGCTACTTACTGCTGATATTATAACAGTTACTCAAGGAAATGATAACACCGTGTTTCCGCTATCTGAAAATTTCGGCAAATGCCATACACTGTTTCGGCTTCTTTTGGACTTTTTGTTCTTCGGAATTTCACTTTTTTCAATTTTGCAACCCGAAAAAATTAAAGTAGCCTCGGCTGTGTCCAGATAAGTCAAATTCAAGTCCCCTAATCCTATGTGGGATGATGAAACGAAATTAACGACATGCTGCATCCCTAAATATACAGCCATTCCGGAAACCCCAGAGATCATTTCCTACATTGATACTTGCAATGATAGCGTCTGAATCGATTTGCTACGAATTTGGAAATTATGTGCACAGCATGTACTTGTGCACACACCCTGACATTTGCATAACGCTGCATTCACGTTTTCGTAAATGCCCGTCAGGCACTCTATATACCTATTCACGCTGTTATGTCAAAGGATATTTTATCTTAGTGACCGTTTGTGCAGAGTGGAAGCTCATTACACAAGTATATTCACATATGTACCTATAAACTTAAAAACCAAATAAGTTTTCACCAGTCACGCAAGCTAAATGTCGTTCGTAACATCTTTTTCCAAAGCACAGTATTTGTCATTTTCTTGTAGGACTTCCGTCCACAGTGAGTAGAGTTCCGGTCCCTGCCACCTACAGCGAGATCGCCTTTTATTTATTTTTTTTTTTGGAGGTTTAACGACCACCGTGAGCAACTCAAGGGGCTATAAGCAGTCGCCCGTCTCTAATTTAGGGTCACTGGTTTCAGGGAAGGGAGAGAGCCAGTGCCGTAAGACAAACACAACATCTATGCCTCACCGGGATTCGAACCCGGACCCCTTTCGTACGAATGATCAGAGGCCATCGCTTAGACCACTGCGCCACCGGGGCGGCCGAGGTCGCCTTTCGGGCAGGATATAGAAACGGAAGGAATGAAAGCAAGTCTAGCCACTTTGACAGAGCAGTTTGTAGTGAGATTAGAGTACAAAATATGGCGCCACCGTACAAGAACGATGTTGCACACATAGGGGTGAGAGAATTTCAGGGGGCATAGGAAAAGATGCTTATTTAACGAGTGGGTCCAGCCTGGAGGCCGTCACTTAACGTGCTCGTCCGATGCACGGCGGATATTCAGCGATTGTTAGTGAATCACAACATCTCTGAAGGATCAGCCCAGGTTCGAACATGAGGACCTAGCATCGATAGTCTGACTCTCAAACCACTAAGCCATCCGCGGCTTTTTTCGAAAGCAGAGGGTTCTTGCTTAATTTATAAGAAGTGAGAAACCACTTCACCCAGATTCCAGACACAGCCTTAGTTTGTGCATTGAAATTCTATGACGAACGTGCCGTTTACCTGTGTCCTGGTTCTCAGCCTTGTTGCTTTCTTTGAATATGCTTGCATATGATCTTTTATTCTCGTTTGTTTTATTTGACCATGTGCAGAATATAACGCCCAGCTCCAGGACAAAGTTGTAATTGATGAAGGGAATAAGTGTAATGACAGTGTTCGTACCTGAACTATTTTTTCCAGCATTGTGCTTTTTTTTTCTTGGAAGCTCCTGTATACGACTTCCCGAATTTTAAGTTTACACTAAAATTTGACTGATGACAACGGAGAGTACAAGAAAAGAATAGGTCATTTTTTCTTTTTACTTTCTTTCTGGTTGTAGTTGCATTGTGATATTTGCTTATTATTCCATGGTTTTTTAACATCATTCACATGCTCGCCATGTTTTCCTTGATAATTTGTTTCCTTAACTGAACTCTACAAATCTCGTAAACACATTTTAACCAAAGTAATTTATTTTCCTGAAATTAGATAAACATCTAATTTGGTCTTATGCTGCTCTTTCTTCTTGCATTATGCATCTCTTTCGTGCTTCGTTTTCATAGAGGAAATATACTTACACAAGAAATATGAATATATGTATTTGTGTTTTCTATTATGTTTTATTTCCCATTAAGACCCATAAGCCGAACATTTGGTCCGATCGAGAAAATTTCAGCGTTTACAAAACACAACTGACAAGTTAGTAAAATCATGCAATGCATTCATTATAATACGCTTTCCAACATACCAGAAATCATTACTCAAGTTATCACTCAAGTTATGAGACTAATGGCTGTGGAATAAATCTCAGTCCTGTGCCCTGACCTTTGATCCCATTTCGATGATATTCAACAGAACCGGTTTCGTATACCTCCGAAATATCAGGATGAAGTTTTGTCGCAATCGAAGCATTTTTACGTAAGTTATGATGCATAAGGGCTGTGGAATAGATTCCGCTCCTGTGTCATAACCTTTGGTCCCATTTCGCCCATTTTCAACAGAATTCGTCCCCAGGCAAGACCCTACAACATACTAACATTTCATCCAAATCGAAGCATTTTTACCTAAGTTATGCCGCATAATATCAATGGAAGTGATTCCACTTCTATGTCCTGAACTTTGACCCCATTTCGCCCATTTTCAACAAGGTTTGTGGCCAGGTGGTTTTCTACCACATACTAAAATTTCATCGAAATCGAACCTTTTTTACGTTAGTTATGACGCATAATAGCAGAGGAATGGATCCCGCTCCTATGTACTGACCTTTGACCCAATTTCGTTCATATTAATTAGGGTACCTTCCCAGGGGATCCCCTACCAGACAGTAAAATTTCATCGAAATCGAACGTTTGTTTCTCGAGTTATTGTGCGGACGGACACAATCACACAACGCGTGACGCAATGAGGCAGATGATAATCGCGACCATCGCTCGCCGCAAGTGTGACGTCATAAAACTTTAATAGGATCCACACACAACGCGTGACGTAATGAGACAGATAGCGTGACAGCGCGCCAACATTCTCAAACGAGGCGAGATTGTGACGTCATAAGATTTCTAAGCATTGGTAACAATAATGGAATAATAGAACAACGCCATCACTAAAAACATTATAATTCGGGGTGGTTATTTAACCCACTGAACGAACTCTCCTAAAGTCGAGATCAAGCTAAATCGATTTCTAGTACCAGAAAACGGTAGGTTAACGAATTTCATCAAAATTCTTAGGCTGTTTTCAAAATAAAATGCACATACAAACATAGAAGAATTGCTACTTTAAGGTGGACGTCAAGTAATTTTTTTTTTTTTATTGGAGGTTTAACGACCACCGTGAGCAACTCAATGGGTTATAAGCAGTCGCCCGTCCCTAATTTAGGGTCACTGGTTCTAGGGAAGGGAGAGAGCCAGTGCCGTAAGACAAACACAACATCCATGCCCGACCGGGATTCGAACCCGGACTCCTTACGGACGAATGATCTGAGACCAGCGCCTCAGACCACTGCGCCACCGGGGCGGCAAAGTAATTTTGCTTCCTATACTTCCAATGGAAAAACAATGTACACATTTTCTTCACAATTAATGCGTTCCCCAGGATGAAAATTTGAACATCGATTAAAATATCTTTATTTCATAACTTGCAATACTTAATATTTTATAAAACATAACAATAATTATGCAATTCAACATTTGTTTGTCTACTGACGTCATGAAAACACAGGTCGCGCCATCTTTTTTCTGGACAATTAATGCGTTCACAAGGATGATACTTTGAACATTGATTAAAATAACTTCATTTCATAACTTGGAATACTTAATATTTTCTAAACCATAATCGTAATTATGCAATCCAACATTTTTTTGCCCACTGACGTCATCAAAGTACAGGTCGGAGCCATCTTTTCTCTGGTTTCAACACAACCAAAGGAAAAGTTATTGATTTTTAATATGATTATGGTTATGTTTTAGAACATATTAAGTTTTGCAAATTATATTATGAAGTTATTTTAATCGATGTTCAAATTTTCATCCTTGGGAACACATTAACTGTGAAGGAAATGTTTACAAAACGTTTTCCATTGGAAGTGTAGGAAGCAAAATTACTTGACGTCCACCTTAATAATATGAGAAAAAGGCAATGGAAAGGATCGCAATCCTATGTCCTGACCTTTGACCACATTTCGTCTATTTTCAATAGGGTTCGTCCCCAGGTGGTCCCCTACTACATACTGAAATTTCATCGAAAGCGAACCATTTTTACGCAAGTTATGACGCATAAGGGCAATGGAATGCATCTGGATCTTATGCCCTGACCTTTGACCTCACTTCACCCTTTTTGAACAGGGTTTGTCCCCGGGCGGTCTCCTACCACATAGTAAATTTTCATTGAAATCGAACCATATTTACGCACGTTATGACGCATAATGGCAATGGAATGATCCCGCTCCTACGTCGTGACCTTTGACCCCATTTGTCCCATTTTCAACAGGGTTCGTCCCTAGGTGGTCCCCTATCACATACTACAATTTCATCGAAATCGAACCATTTTTACGCCAGTTATCGTGCGGACGGACAGACGGACGGACAAAGCTGGAGAATATACGCTTCTTCAACCTACGGTTGGAAAGCGTGAAAAACGGACAAAATGGGGTCGGAAAGTCAGGACATAGGAGCGGTATCCATTCCAGCGCCCTTATGCGTTATAACTTAAAAATGTTTCTATTGAGAAACATTTTTAAGTTATGTTTATTCGAGGCCTTTATGCGCCATAACTGTAAGAAATGTCTGTTTTGATACAAAACTTCATCAAGTTGCTCCAGAGGTACACTGAACCAATTCTGTTTAATATCATGAAAAGGGACTTACAGGTCAGGGACAAGAGCGATATTTATTCCACAGCCATTACCCTCATAACTTAACTAAAATTGATTCGATGGCGACAAAAGTATGTCGTTCCGGAGGTATACTGAACCGGCTCTGTTGAATATCATCGAAATGGGGTCAAAGGTCAGGGCATAGGAGCCATATTTATTAAACACCCATTATCCTCATAACTTGACTAGAAATGCTTCTATTGCGACAGAACTTTAATGTGTTGTTCCGGAGGTAAACTGAACCGATTCTGTTTAATATCATCGAAATTGGGTCAAAGATCAGGGCACAGGAGTGAGATTTATTCCACAACCATTATCCTCATAACTTGACTAGAAATGCTTCATTGCGACAAAACTTCAGTTTGTTGTTCCGGAGTTATACTGAACGAATCAATAGTCAGGGTAGGGAGGCGGGTATGTCTGCGCATGATTTCTTGTATGTTGGAAAGCTTATCATAATACATACATTGCATGATTTTACTAATTTGTCGTTCCTTGTTCGTATTTCGTGAAAAAAATTTGAAAGGTTATCGAATACCGTGAGCAACTCAATCGGTTGTAAAGACAATCCCTGCCGCAGCGGTGGCGCAGTGGTCTAAACGATGGCCTCTGATCATTCGTCCGAAAGGGGTCCGGGTTCGAATCCCGGTGAGGCATGGATGGTGTGTTTGTCTTATGGCACTGGCTCTCTCCCTTCCCTGGAACCAGTGACCCTAAATTAGGGACGGGCGACTGCTTGTAGCCCATTGAGTTGCTCACGGTGGTCGTTAAACCTCCAATTAAAAAAAAAACAAAAAAACCATCCAGTCCCTTATTTAAGGTCTCTAGTTCCAGGAAAGGGAAAGAGCCAACGCCCAAAGATAAACACAATATCTGCGTCTCACTGGGAGTCGAACCCGCGCCCATCTTAGACGTAAAATCAGAAGCCAGGGCTTAAGCCATTACTCCACAAGGCTGCTTAAATTAATTCTAAAAATTAAGTTTTGCCCATCTTTTAGACACAGTTATTTGTTTTGAGACAAAGCCTTTATGTTAAAAATCCTTTCGCCATATCTCAGCACAATTCTTAAGTGGTAATCTCATAAGACTCAAAAAATTTAAAACAATGACATTGAAAATATTGCCGCTGCAGTGCCCGAAATATAATAATGCAAGTATTCAAAAGTTTTTTTGAGTATTTTATCGTGATAAAATTTTTTATTTAATTAAATATCATAAATTCTTTAATAACCTAAAATTTACTGATTTGAAAGTATGCTTTCTGCACTTGATTTTGTAGAAGGTGTTTGATACATAGAAAGCAAAAAATGCCTGTCTTATTTTGTAAATTCTATCATAGATAGTTGTATATACACTGGCGTGCAAAAATTAAGGACGAGGCGGTTTTTCAAATGTAACGTCGTGCAGAAGTGGTCCACATCGACTCAAATCATACCATAAGATCCCCAAGAAGTAAGAATATGAGACAAGTGAGCAAAACAGACCAAACAAGGAATGCATAGGATACAAAGGCACTTTATTGAAAAGGTAGCTTCGAGCACAACTGGACAGAAGACAAAAACGTCCATGCGACAGGCGGCTGCCAAGAAAAATCCAGTCTTTAGTAAGGGATATGATCACCCATGACTGCGTTGCAGGATTTACAACGTCTGTCTATGCTGAGGACGAGGTTGTCAAGGAGCTGTTGAGGCATCGCGGCCCATTCCTTTTGTAGCGCCAATCGCAGCTGCGGAATCGTTGATGGCGGCTTGTGACGTGCTGCCAAGCGTCTCCTATGAAGTTCCCACACGTGTTCGCTTGGTTATAGGTCCAGGGACCTCACGGGCATATCCATGCGTTGAATATCTTCACTCTCCAACAGCTCTGCGACAGCCACTGTACGATGAGGTGTACCGTTGTCGTCCATGAAGAGGAACTCAGGGCCTACAGCACCTATAAACAGACGCACGTGAGGCAGGAGACCCTCGGTACACTAGCGGACACCAGCGACTGAACCTCCTTGGAAGATGTGGAGGTCAGTACGGCTAAAAAGCATGATACCGCCCCAAACTAGAACTCCGCCCCATCCAAACCGGTCGCTCTCGATGATGTTGGAGGTGTGGTTGCGTGTTCCCTGCTCTCTCCAGATGTGTATACGTCCATTATCGCTCGTCAGACTAAATTGGCTCTTATCCGTAAAGAGAACTCGACCTCATTGCTGATGTGTCTAGTTCTTTTGTTCCTGACACTACAGATACCGACGTCTCCGATGAGTAGGCGTTAATGGCACACACCGTACTGGTCGTCATGCAAATAGACCACCTATGTGCAGCCTCCTGGCCACGGTAAAACGCGATAAAGGACGTCAAGTTGTCTGTTGCATTTGCCTTGCGATTTCTCCCGCTGTCTGCCGTCTGTCTCTTCTCGCCTGTAGGAAAATTTACCGGTCGTCCGCCGCAATGATTGCTCGTGGACGACCACTGCTAAACTCTCGGACAGCTGTTCCTGTCGTTTAAAACGCTATCCAAGCTCGTGAAACGATGCTGTGAGCGATCCCGAACTGCTCGGCTACACTAATCACACTTCGAACTTCTTCCAGCTTTCCAATGACGCGAGCTTGGGTAAAGTCATCCAGATGTCGTCTACTGGATTTCCTGTTGGCCATATCACACGGTGGCAGCAACTCGACGTCGTTCAAACCAATGTACACCGTGCAATAGCTTTCACCGAATTGCTGAGCGTACACCGCCTGTGTGCTTTATACCCATCCCATCCCCCCTACGTAATGCTGCATATATGCGCATGCCCTACCGTACCAGACCCTAGTCTATCTCCTGAGTGGTCTTTCGGTCCGTTCTCCCTCCTCGTTTCGCTTTTATGCTAATATACCCTCTTCGTCCTTAATTTTTGCACCCCAGTGTATATTCATATGGGACTACATTATTAGATCATTAGTTGAAGAATAATTCGGCATGCGCATTTTTGATTTACCACAGTTCTGAGATTTTTGTTCCCAATAATTTGTTAAAGATGACAAAGCTTCATTTCTTAATCTTTATATATTAATGAAACTTTGAAACAAAAATATCTTTGGTGTTGAACACAAAGGAATCATTTATATCTTTGAGAACAATATTATTTTATATAAGAAATTTGCATTACACTGAAAAAATGTTTTATTATCCCGCAGTTCCAATATAATTTGTATTGTTTTTCGTCTTGTCATCGGTGTCTTTCTACATTTGATTCACCCAACGCAGCGTCGAGTTCGAGCGACCCCTCACACCAAATCAAAATAACATAAGCCTTGCCACAGGCATTTTCACATTTTAAAAGTCTTCCTATGAGAGACTGATACATTTGTTTAATAATTAATATAAAAACTTGTCAAGATGATATACTGCACACTGTATTTTTTTTTCAGTATAAAATCAGCTTAAATGTACAAACTACGAACGTGAATGTCCAAAAATTCTGACAAACTTTTATATAATTAATTCTGCAAGATAACAAACAGCCATAATGTTTACATTCTTATCTCTTCTCCAATGGAATTATATATCTTTTTCTTTTTTCATTTCTTTAAAACAAAATTGAACCTGGATGAAAAGATGAAGGCTATTCGTATAATATCTGCCAAATAACATGTCCCAAGGGCATATATAAGATGCTGTCTATGGACGATAATTGTTTAATTTCACCATCATATTCCAAATCAAAATAAAAAATTATTATATTTACAATTTTAAAACCTACAGTCAAGACCTTTCTGGATCGCAATGATCCCACCATTAGGCCGAGTGCCAGTCGAAAAGAGTACATCAGAAGCTTATTGGTTTATATATTGTTCACTCACGCTTCGGAAACGCTCTGGTGTTGCCAACAGTCACAAGGTAAATATGAGATAATCCAAAAATATACAATATCTATATGTTTTTTAAGTATACAGTAAGAAAGGAAAGTATCGTTAGTTTTCCCATGTACTTTCAGCCAAATACTGTCACCCGTTCCCATATACTGAATAAATCATCGCGTATTGGGTACAAATCTGCAATCAACAATCTCCATGGAATTGGAATGTAAGTGGGAAGATCTCATTGCAACATAATAGGTTATACCTAGAGATTAAGACGCTTTCGGTGAATAACAAGGAAACCTCTTTGGATGCTGTGGCAATGATAGTATCATTCCCCCAGTCTGGTGTGCAATCCTCCTCCGACACAGTTCTGACCAAAGCTTTAATTTTTGTACCTGTCCGTATGGAGTATGGAGGACCTTTTATTCTGACCCCAAAATATCTTAAAGTGGACCCTAGATAGTACCTTGGTGGGTCAGTGGGAAGATTCGGAACTAATGGAATCTGGTAGACTCCATGTCTTTGTAGTTTGAGAACACAGTATTTGTCCTTCCGAACAAGTGCAAAAATATTCGCAGTCATTACATCAAAGTCCGAGTGGTATTTTTTACAGACATTCTTCTGTAGGGTAATAATTGCAGGAAAGGGTGTAAGGCAATAAGTGACACATAATTACAGAAAAAAACAAAACATTGTCACTACGTGTATATTTATAAATAACATTGCTTATGAAATAAGTTGATCCATATAATAGTTGGAAAAATGTACTTTACCCAATCAATTGTTTTGTTTTTTGAAAAAATAAAGAATGAAATCCATTTGATTTAGTACTTTTTCCTACATATTTAAGTTTCAATTATGTATCGGTTATTTTCGTAACGCTAGTCCTAAATCTTAAGAAGCAGATATGTTACTTTTTTTGTCCGAGCACATGGAAAAATGTGTTGGTAAATTTTTTCTAGTTCTCACCATATGCGTTATTTATTTTATAAAATACTAATGATTCACCATTGTCTTCAAACCAACTGCTATACACCATTATCTCTGTAGTTCTGACATCCGTTTGTTATACTTGCGAACAACTTGCACTTTGGTTTTGCAACTTACCCAAAATAAACTGTAATTCTCACACAAGAAGTTGTGTATTTTGCTGGGACAAAAAAAAAACTAAAAATTTTTTTTCACTTTGTGTTGTCATGCAGTAATCAACTGTTTTAGTTGTCCTTTGGGAAACTCCAAGGAAGCTAAAGCATAATTTGTTCTTGATTTTCAGTGACGCGAATGGTTTTAATATTTTGCACAGGACTTAATGCTCACTCACTCTGTGGCAGCAGATGGACCAACATCGCTAATGCTTCCAGAGGATGGCCATATAGATTGCAGAAAGTGCTTGAGGCACTCTGTTGGAGAAAAGCAGAGGTGTGGTAAAGGGATTAGCCAGCACGTGTTGTGAGCATTGAGTTGAGGCGAGATGTACGAATGAGATAGAATGGCATAAATAACAATGATAGCAGGTTTGATATACATAGTGTAAATAGGTTTTTAGAGTTTAGTTAAAATTGTGTGTCTTTTAGTACCTGGTTTGGATGTGTCTGTGAATTTGGCGGTATGTCATAGGTTTGTGAAGTGCATGTATGTTTAATAGGTTTCCTGAGTTGCCTAAGTTTGGATTTAAGTGTTAGTAAAATAATTCAAGTTCAGTGTAAAATATTTTTCAAGTTATGGTGAACTTTGGGCTATCACAAGAATGCTTATCATTTTCAACTAAATTACTAAATTTTATCATAATGGAACAACTACCCAAAGACTCATTTTAAGTCACCTCAGAACACCAGAGCGACTTCTATTTTTCAAAACACAGGAACTGTATGGTGACTACTCTTGAACAGTTCTGACTTTTAACAAACAATCATTGAACTAGACGTACAACTTTTAGTAAAGTATAATCGTTCAGTGTTCTCATTAAATGTAAATTTGCTTGTTTTTCATATTTTAAATTTCAGCTGTTCCAATATTAAGTTAGCTGAAAGATTTAATAAATTAATCAGGACATTTGTATATTTACATTTAATCTTATATACTTACATAATCTTGAGCAACGTTCGAATTACCCAGTGGTCCGCTGGCCATTGGCCAGTAAAATTTCCATTGGACCATTGAACTTATTTTATTGACTTTACTGGCCCAGATGGTCAATAAGTTTTTTTTTTCTGAAGTTAAAAAATGAATTTTTATTTTACCTTGCTGTATGGTTTTCTTTTTAGGCTGCAAACTGATGATAGGTTTAAAAACAAATATTGGATATAATTCCATTGAAATGATACGTTATTTTCTACATAAATTGTAAATGTTTTTATTTTTATTTTATTTTTTACGGACCAGTAGCCATTTTGGTGGACCAGTGGTTTGCAAATTCTAGTGGTCCGCTGGGCCAGTAGAAGATCTAGTTCTAATTCTAACACTGATCTTGAGGAATGGTGCCTTTCTGGCTGTTTTCCTTCTTTCCCTAATCCTCATGAATTTGACTTTTGCCAAATGGCATGTTAAAAAAATACAAATTAAATGTGGGGTCCCAAAAGATGAGTAAAATTTGTAATTATTGGTCTTTTTTTTTTCTGTTGTTTTTTTGGGTAATTTACGTGTTACAGCGCTGCCAATGTCAGTAAAACTACATAGCATAGGCATAACCACTGGGGGGGTCAGACCCGCCCCATATTTTCAGAGTCGGGGATCCTCATATGTATACATATATAATGTGTGTATGTGTGATCGTACTCACCCAGATTTTAAAACGTGGTTACGTCACTGCTACATAGTACATAATGCATAATTGTTTCTCAGGTGAAAATGAATTGACAGTATGGGATAATATTTTTCTTACTCATTTATAAGCAAGTTCAGTGTTATTTGTATTTTGACCATTTCGTTAGACTGAGTTGCATCCTAGTGATGATCGTATTCGAAATCTTTATATAAATGTACATCGATCAGCCACAACATTAAAACTACCTTATGGGAAACTGTATTCCCTGGCGGAGATGGTGCCTTTCAACAAGACTGTTCCATGCCACACTGCGTAGAAAGTCCTGGAATGGTTCCAAGAACATAACGAGGAATTCCCTTTGAAGCCACGGCCCCCAAATTTGCCAGATATGAATCAACGAGGAATTCGCTATACTTGCCATGGCCCCCAATCTTATTGAACAGTTATTATTTCAGTTGGAGGAAAGAGTACGAGCAGCATCACCTCAACCGCAATTTACGAGAACTGGGATCTTCTGTTGCAGTCATGATACCAAAAGAGACCTGTCAACACCTCGTTGAGTTTGTCTCATCAGGTGAGAGGAGGACATACGTTATATTAGGTAGGTGATTTTAATTTTTGGCTGATCGATGTATATATTACATTGTATTTTATGCAGTTTGTACAAATTATGAACACAAAAAACTCAAATAACAAATGCACATTATAGATAAGGGAAAACATTAACACATGCAATTTTGCAAAATATAACTGAACAGCTTTGAGTGAGTAGTTGAAAGAGTGAACTGTTTCTATATGCATAATATGCAGGTTAGCTTATTTTGATTGAGAGAGGGCTTAAACCCAGACAAATTGGGCGTGTGAAGCCCTAATTAGACCAAAAAATTAATTATTAAACAATGATTAATAAACGGTCAGTAAACCAAATCTAAAAAACTGTGGTTTAACATTTTTGTAAAAAAATGGTCTTTGCACCGTATTTATTTAACAGGCTTTGCCATGTTTTTTATTAATAATACGGTTTATCTATCGTGTTAAATTTACGGTTGATCTACCGTGTTAGGCCACATTTTCTGGTTGTTTGACCGTTCTTTATTTCCCGGTCATTAGACCGTTAATGAACATTATGGTATGGTACTGTGAAATTACGTTTATTGACTGGCCACTCAGCTGCCGGTGTATCTACCGTAATTTGACCATGCAATATTTTTCAGTGTGGACAAGTGAAATTGATTTTAATATGTGTAACAAGAAATTTGTCATTGAAGACTGCAGTGTGCTGAACAAGTTCAACACAGGTAGTGACCATAAAATGGTAAGATGTATGATGCACCTCAATGCTAAACTCGAACTTGGCAAGCTCATAAAGCAAACAAAGTGTATTAACGTGACCAGCCTTAAAAGACATCATAATACCTTCAAATTGGAACTGAGCAACATATTCTCGGCTCTAGAAGGTCTAACATCAGAAGAAGTGTACATCTCTGAAGTTAACAGAAAATTACCCAAAGCTCTTATGGAAACAGCAACAAGATTAGCTGGGTCTTAGAACATGTTGCATGTGAACAAACTATCAGGAAAATTTAAAATGTTGATGCAAAAAAGAAGAGAGATGAGGACAACTAAAGAAGCTGTGACTTCCAAAGTGGAATATATAGAGCTATGCAAGACAGTACGAAAAAGTATCACTGAAGACGTAAGGAAATTCAACTGTGAACTAGTGAGGAAAGCAATTGAAAACAACCAAAGCCTAAAGATAGCAAAGGGACATCTCAGTAAGGGACGAAAACGGATTATGGCACTGAGAAAAGAAGATGGTTCTGTAACAAGAAATACAGGCGACATTTTGACAAGAGTGAAAGATTTCTACTCCAAATTATTTGAAAGGCATGATACATGTACTCCAGACATCATGAAAGGTACCAATACCAGAGTTATTCCAGACCTACCAGCAGAAGTTGCACATGCAATCAAGAACATGAAGCGGGGAAAAACTCCAGAAGAAGATAAAATTACTGTTGACATCATACAAGAAGCAAGTGGATAAATTGAAACAGTACTCGCCCAAGTTTTCACTCGATGCCTTAATGAAGGAAAGATTCCTGACGACTGGAACAACTCTACAATGATCCTGCTACATAAAAAAGGTCACATTGAGGATCTCAGGACCTGCAGACCTATCAGCCGCCTTACAGTGGTTTATAAAATCTTCACTAAAGTTCTTTCACACCGCTTGAAGGTAACACTGGACATGGCTCAACCGAGAGAACAAGCTGGATTCAGGAATGGCTACAGCACTATGGATCATATCCATGTACTGAGAGAACTAATTGAAAGAGCGAGGGAATATGAACTTCCATTGTGCATGGCTTTTATCGATTAAGGAGAGGCCATTGATTCAGTTAAACTATCAGCAGTTAAAATGGCTTTGAAGTCCTGCGGGATTTGAAGATGCATACATTAATATTATTAGTAACATCTATGAAAATGCTAGTGTAAAGATTCAGCTGTTTGAGAATACAGCACACATAAAAATTGGAAAGGGAGTGAGACAAAAAGTGACACCATATCTACCAAGCTCTTTAATGCCACATTGGAAAATGTCTTTCGATCACTGAACTGGGGAAACAAAGATATAAAGAATAATGGAGATTATCTAACTCACCTTCGTTTTGCTGATGACGCAGTCCTTTTTGCAACTACCCCATAAGAGCTGCAGAGTATGATCCAGGAACTTGCTGACAAGAGAAAATAAGTGGGATTAAATACGAACTTTCAGAAGACAAAAGTGATGTACAATACTTTTACAAGAAATGAAGATTTATCGATTGATGGAGAAAAGTTGGAGTAACAGATACGTGCGTTTATCTTGGACAGCAAATATCAAGTGAGGGTCGCATTGATGAAGAAATTAATCGGCGTATAAAACTTGCCTGGAGAGCTTTTGGAAGAAACAGTGTAATTTTCAAGAGCAATATGCCATTATGTCTTAAAAGAAAAGTGTTTGATCAATGCATCCTTCCAGTGCTTACGTATGGTGCAGAGACGTGGACTTTAACTAAAAGAGACACACAAAGGCTGCAGCCAACTCAAAGAGGCATGGAGAGGTGCGTGCTTGGTGTTACCAGGAGAGATAAGAAGAGGAACTCGTGGATCAGAGCAATGACAAGAGTGGAAGACATCATGATCAGAGTTAAATCCCTGAAATGGCAATGGGCTGGACATACTGCCAGAAGGACAAACCACCGATGGTCAGTCGAAATTTTAGATTGGATTCCATGGGACAGGAAAAGACCCAGAAGAAAACCACATGGAAGATGGGTGGATAAAATTCGAAAGTATGCGGGAGTAATATGGAGGAGACTGGCACAAGACAAACCGTTGTAGGAGATGTTGGAGAGACCTTCGTCCAGTAGTGGATTGATAATGGTTGACAATGATGATGATGATGATATCGAGACCAAGGCAGCAAAACAGAATTCTGAAATACGAGCATTCTTTCTCGACAGGAATTTTCTCTTTCGGTCCATTTTTGCGGTGTATTGTTTGGCATTAGGTCAGTTATTTCATCAACTTAATTTAATGTGATGCATCGTATTCTATATCCGAATTTTCAGAATCAGGTTTTACCATGGCCACCTTGGGACACTGTATCTCATCTGTCGTGCTGGGTATATCATGACTTATGTTTCATTTCAATGTCACAATCACTTGAGACCTATTTTTTGAGGAAGTATGTGCGTATATTCTTTCATATCTAATGATGAACTCTGCATCTTTTATTTTGTAACCTCTGACGCACCAAGAAAAATATTCAGTAACCTATTTAATTAATTTTTCACAGAATTATTGTTTTTAACTGTGCATATTAAAATAAAAAATTATTCAGTTTTTGAAGGAATTTAGCACTGGACGAACTAATTAGCTACTTTATGAATGGTACCAATTTCTTTCCGGTTTTTTCATAATTGGCGAATAGTGAGGTTGTTGGAATTTCGAACACAACAGAAAGAAATTACTTTGAACTAGTGGGCAATTACAGTTTCAGAGACATCAGAATTATGTATCCAGGTGTCTATGTTTTACATTCAAAAGAAAAGAAAAAAACGACGCACACCTAGAAGGTCATTTGATCATGATGAAACTTCGCATGCAAGTACGGCGGGGACGTATGAGCAAATGATAAAGGAGTGACGACCAATGACTAAATAGCGGTTTGCTACTGCGCATCGGAAGAGCGCATCGAGGGGCGTCAGTCAAGAGCAAAAGAAATTGAAAAAAAAACAAAAAAAAACAGAGCCTTTTCTTGAAATTTTTGGCATCTATAAATTGTTGAGGTACTTAAAATATAAACAAAAAGCTGTTCGGGACGTTCGCTCTTAAAGCATTTTTGTTTGTTTCAGGAAGCATTTTTGTTTGATTAGGAAACAAAATGTTCCTTTTCGATTACTTATATCAGAATTGGATTTCCGTTAGAATAGAAATTTGAGAGTCAGAAGCTCAATAATGTTTGAGAGTTAGGAGACTTCCAACGTACTTCCAGAACATAACAAGACGCAATCGCTGGATCTGGTTGGCTGTCATCTGTAGGATCACCTCTAATATATATATCAAGCAGAGCGGGCCAGTGTTAGAAGAATAACTGAAATAGGAATACCACTTTACAGCTCTCAGTAATGTGGCGGTGCGAACTTTATTTTATCTGCAACAGAACTTTCAAAAATCGATGACTTCACAAAGTTTTTATTAAACGCGAAGTCTTCCGTTAATGCAGCATTTCGGAAGATATCGCAATATTTAGTTTGCAATTAAGTTGGATCAATGTTATTTATACATGGATTTCAGAAGTTTCCAGTGGGCGCAGACGTTTACATATATTTATATGAAACAATCTTATCAAGCGAAATACGGCAAACTTCACCAATGAAGAACTAAACGAAGTCAAATAATAATAAATAACACACAGTAAATTATTTTTAAATTTACTGTGTGTTATTTTTCAAAATTTCAGGGGATTTTGAAAGAAAGTTATCGAAATTGTGGTAAATTTCTCTTTAAGCGTTTCTAATGAAACACTATTATTTTTTGACTGAATGACAAAACATTCTAGCCAAATTATTATAATCATCGAGTTTCTTTAGGTAGCCATAGTCCGATGTGATTCCGTGTTTGAATCCTGAGTGAGCCTTAGATGATGATCTTGTCTTTCAGCTGTAGATCAGATGTTCAAAAATTAAGACAGTCGGCAATATTTTTGGGCGACGTGTCTTGTGGTGGTTGCCAAAATTCCAAACAAAGTAAAGAAGTAGACAGTAAAATACACTTGGAGCTTATGTTCAGTTGGAAGTAATGATAGTTTGACAATTTCTTTTTTAAAATATTCTGGTTTACTCAAAAAGAAAAGTCAGTATTCAAATGCATAGTTCAGAAGAATTAATAAGGTATTAATGAAAGTTGGTCAAAAATTTAGGATGTAAGGGAAATGAAAGAAGTAATACAATCATGACTTACAGAAATGCTTATTCAAATCTTCTTAATGTGAGTCGTTGATCTCTTATGGTTATGTGAAAAGCCTTAAAACTATTATTTCGTCAGATATTCAGAGTATGACACCGACACGTTCTTATACTATGCAAGTTATAAAGAATAGGAAAGCATTTTATTCTGCTTTCAGTACGTTTGATCCAGTACATGTCTAGTTGTTTGCGCTTCTGTGATTTATGATTTTCAAAAAAATTAAGTCAGAAGTCAAGCATTACATATGCTTTTCGTTCCTAAATGATCAGATTTATACTTCCAATCTCAATGGCATTGTACGACTAGTTAGTGGAAAATCACTACTGAAATAAACATTTCGACTGACTTTCATTTTTCTAAAGATAAAAAAAACGCTTAACAAAATCATATATTTGAATTTGAACAAAGCACTTTCCGTATACATGTCAGAAGTAATTTTGTACGGCAAATTTCAAGTTCTACTGACATGCAAATGTCTTTCCTACTTTGCATGCAAACTGGAAAATTCAAAAACAATACAAAGTTACTTTACCTAAACCTTATAAGACGTTCTTTATATAGCTCTCGTTTTTCAAAAGAGGGAGATCTCATTGTAATGAGACGCGGTTTGACTACACCTGAGGTATCCAATAATATCCACCACTGAATTCATAAAGGGAAATGTAGAAAATAAAGTGTTCTAATTTTCATTATTTGGAAAAATCCTATGGCGGGGTTTCCTTTTCACTTAGAACTTAAAATTCACTGTGAGAAGTGATTTATCTGCTACTGTACTTAGAATGTTTAACTGAATTATGAAGCCACTCTCCTACCTTAAAAATAGCAAACCAGGTTGTTGGGCATAAGAAGAAATATTAGCCGATTTCAGTAGTTATTACAGCTAATATGCAAAAACCTGATGCATAGAATTGCTGATTTGTTCCTTTAAGTTGCACATAAAATGGCGGAAAGTGAAAAAAGAACACCAAGAAGGAATTGGCGGATGATCATGAAATTTATATATGTTAATGGGGTCGAGTTTACGTAGGTGTGATGTTAATTTCGGGACCAACCTGTGGGCGCTTACGCCACAGCTCGGCAAAATATGCAAATTATCGTCGGTGGTATTTAAGGAGTACGGTGAAGTGAATGTAATCAGTCGTCGGCGTACGGACACGTGCCAAGACCCTGAAGAAGCTGCAATACCTGAACATGTAAGACGTGTAGGATTTCAGAAGTTATCGGACTATGAGCGAGGTCATCTAGTCAGACTCCGCGATTCCTGGTGGTCGTATGGTCCTATTGCGGAGCGAATTGGACGAGAAGTATCGGTGGTGGTACGATGGTGGCGTAGATGGTCCGAGGAACATTCCCACACGAGAAGACGTGGAACCGGGAGTCCCAGATGGACTGATGAGCGGACCGATCCAAACATAAGAAGAGCGGCGTTGTCAAGCAGAACATCCACTGCGACGCAAATCCGAGCTGCCGTTGCAACTGTGGTGACTTTGCGAACAATCCGCAACCGTCTAGTGGATGCAGGACTACGTGCACGTGTGCCTCTGGCATGTGTACCTCTGACTCCAGCCCACCGTCAGGAACAGCTGCAGTGGTTTCGGCAACGTCTGCACTGGAGAACGCGATGGCGATCTGTCGTGTTCAGCGACGAAAGCAGATTTTGCTTGGGAGTTTCCGATGGCCGTATGCGTGTTCGCAGACGCACAGGGGAGCGTTTTCACCCTTCTTGCATCCGACAGCGACACACAGGACCTACACCTGGTCTTCTGGTGTGGGGAGCGATCAGTGATCACTCCTGTACACAACTAGTGTTTGTACCGGGTACGTTAAACAGCACCTCCTACATCAACATCATTCAGCCCGTTGTCGTTCCATTTGTAACGTCGGTCCATGGTGTTTTACAGCAAGATAATGCACGCCCACACACGGCACGTGCAAAGCAACATGCACTTTAGAGTGTGAGGCAACTTCCAAGGCCTGCACATTCACCGGATTTGTCCCCCATTGAGCACGTGTGGGATTTTATGGGACAACGACCTATCCGGTCTCCACGGCCAGTCAAGACCATCCCCGATTTACGCGTTCAGGTAGAGGATGCTTGGAACTCAATAGCCCAAACTTACATCCAACATCTGCACGACAATCTCTGTACCAGAATTGCACAGTGTGACGGAGTTCATGGCGGTTCAACCTCGTACTAACCATGTTACATGGAAATGTTATTTTTCAGTTTACCAGCTAATACAGCTGTATTTTGCCATAAATTTTTGATCACGTTATATTGTGTATTCCGTTATTGTGCTGTAAAAAATTCGTTGGTATCAGACGTCTCCTTCTTGGTGTTCTTTTTTCACTTTCCGGCAGTGTATATTCTAAACATTAACTGAGATTCATTATTCTATTGCTCAACATCAGTTTACGGATTAGTAAAGAAATCATGCAGTAAAAGCATGTATTGTTAATGGGAAATAAGTGTAATTGTAAACAAACTGTGTTCTAAATATATTTATGATTATTTACAATTTTTTTTTCGATTTCTGGAGTATTACAAATAGAGAAATTGAAAGTTTTATACTTGCAAATATCACCATTTTTTGTAAAAAATATTACTTATATAAAAACATTTACCGTGAAACCGGTTCAGTTTAAACTGGTGACAAACAATGTAATCAGAGCGTTTGACAAAGAGCTCAGGCGTCCCGATGGCGCAGTGTTGTAAGCGATGGCTTGTGACCACTTCTTCCGAGTTCGGTCCAGGTTCTAATTCCGTTGAGGTATAGATCTTACGACACTATCTCTATCTCGTCCGTCCTTAATTAAGGAACCAGTGTCCATAATTGGGGACGGACGACTGCTTATAGCCCATCGAGTAACTCACGGCTATCGTTAAACTCCAATCAAAAATAAAAATCGCTTAGTAAGATATTCCGAGATTCGGAAACAGAGTGCTTTACATTCTTAACTATGCTTTATGCTGCGTTCTTTCTTTTTTAAGCATTCCTATGGTTGATGATGAGGGTAATAAGCGTGATCCATGTATTGTTTATATTAGTTTAATGTTATCATTTTTTATTCTATGAGGTTTTAGTTTTTCCCACTGAGACTGTCGGAGACCTTCACACGTATGGTACAATAGATGAAGAACTTTCGCGTGTAGTAACGATTAACTTCTCACTTCGGCGAAAAGGGAAGGCGTATATCTTTTAGAGGTTTCGTAGGACTACATTTCATAGTTTAGCGAGAGCGGTCCTTTTCTTGAAAGCAACGTCGCAAAATGTTCCTGTTTTTTTCTTTTGTTTTCATATCAGGCAAAAAATGTTTTAATTTAACGTATCAGAAATGAAGAATTCTGAAATGCACATAGGTAAGTTCATATGATATTTCGTTTCAAAGAACTTTTGAAACGCTGGACATGCACTTTTCCTGCTTTTATTGTTAGGGCCAAAGAAAAAATTCCATCAAAGTGGAAGAATTTCTGCTTTCAAAAACAACAACTGCAGAATTTTGACAACAATATGACTACCAGAGAAATATTATGCTTTGTATTGCTGATTCGAATATGTATATTAGCACGATTACATTCTTTACTAATTTTGTTAGGTATATAATTTCCGTGAATTGGTCGTCAAGACTTTTATTCATATGTTTGACGTAAATAAACAATAATTGCAAAGAATTGATCATGCGTTGGTGGATAAATGGTATATTGAATTATGGAAACGAACTCATATTTAATTTGGGAATCCACTATGATCTCCAAAAAGAATCCAAGTAAAGATTTCCCCTTAGAAAGAAGGACATCATTTTTTATCGCCTATTTTCCAGACCTCCTTTTTACAACTGTATTGGGAATTTCTATCTGGGAGCCATAACACGCTTCTCCGCTTCTTCGTCTCACACAAGTTGCACATGTCTTCTGTCAATAGTTACACAAAAAAGTATGTACTACAACCTACACCTATTCATAAAGGCACTTTTATTTGGGGGAATGCGAACTAAAGCGATTGGGGAAGCAATCTAATGGGTACAAAATAGGGATTACCGATTGCGGAGTACCCTACTCTTAAAAACTAGTGCCCTTATGTTAGGAACATACTGAACGAATTAAAGACCTTAATGCTTTGGATAATAATGAACGCCTTCCATGCGTGCAAACAATACCACGAAATAATCAGGGCATTCTCGCCTGATGCAGTGAATCTTCTTTCGGATCAGTAGCAAGAGAGCACGATACGGTCCAAGGGCTGATCCCAATGTTGGGAGTAACCATGTACCACAGACATTCGTTTTCACTGAGTTACGAGGAGAGCACCATTAAATCTTCGATTAGTTATATGAAGTAGTAAAACCACGCGTAGGTAGTTGCAGGCGTCATTGTACAAATACGACTGAACTTTATAGCCTTTTTGGGTGTCCTTACCGGTGAAATAAAGCGCCAACGTCGTATTGTCCCCATATTAGGTTTGAGGATTCTCTTGTTATCGCCAAGCGATGCGATTCTTCATTCCACCCTGAAATAAGAAGTACTTTTAACAGACCACCTATCACGTATATCCGAAAATAGATGCTTAGTCTCATTTTCTGAAACAATATTCCCCGAATCAGTTGGCCCGCTGACAAAACATGTGCTTTTTTTCGGCACACGCAAACTCGGGGATCAGGACATTAATTCAACCTGTTTCTCAACCAGAGCAGCATACGTTAGAGTTCATGCATGAGCAATTTGTATTATGCGAAAAAAATATTTTTTTATTCAGGTAACTGATCAAATAACAAACATTTGTCACGAACAAGTTTTCACCACTTGCGTTTTTACTTCTGCATTAGAGTTTGAACTTCCTCACTCAGTTACGAATTTTTGGCACTTCATTGTGCAACTGTTGTTACCAAGAAACAATCAAGTGCACAATATAAAGCAGTCAAAGTTATGGAAAATTACCACACAGCTGTGAAAATTCTGCAACACTTCGTGTTTGACTACAGGAGTACCTGGAGTATCTCGTATATAGGACATTGTTCTCAGTATTAGACATTATATAACTCATGCACCTCATCTTTCAGCACTGTTGTCATCCATTCTAATATCAAAGTGCAGTGCCGTAGTTTATAAAATACTGCTTTCAGTAACTTATTTGGAAATTAAATTATATTAAGAAATCTCAAAAAAGTATTTTCTTTTGATAAGGAAGACATGTGTAACTTTTCTAAGCCTTTAAAAAGGCTCCACATCTACCAGAATTTAAGCACATGGTTATTTGAAAGACAAATCATTTATGATTGTAACATTAAATTACTATTATTCAAATATCAGATACATGGAGGTTTAGCTCTGTGTATTTCATGCGATAGAATCGTTCAAAATAAGTTTTCAAAGTGTAACGAAATTTCAATAAAAAAAAATTCTGCACTAACGATGCTTTCAATAGTTAAATATAAAAAAATGATGGGTTTTCAAACATGCTTTTCTAGAATATTTTTAGGATATATGCAAAAATATTTAATATATGTAAAAATATGCTTTTAATACTCAGAAAGGCTAAATATTCTAAATAAAAATGTCGCTTAAATATCCGGTCTTTAGTGATAACAACCATAAAATATCGTGTTCAAGGAATTGTTCTCAGCAAATATATAAACAGCATCATATCTGTTTCGACCTAAGGCGAAGGGGGCACATGGATTTATATTCAGAAGTCATGTAAAGCTCTGCCAGCCATTTAACACAAAGGACGGCCTCAAATGTTTTGACAAACATATTTCCACCTCCTGTTTACTAGCAAAGTAGCCTTTCCCTTCAAAAAGTGGCTTATTTCAGCCATCCGTATACACTTGTACTGTGCACAAACGACAATTAGCAACTGTATTCTTTATTATTTATTATTTTCTGAATTTTATCAGGATGGAATTTTAAAATACGCTTATGTGATTCCATTGTAAATCATATAAACGGAATTCGATTTATTTAACTTTTAATTTCATGTGAAAACTTAAAAATATAATGCATTTTAAAAACAAAAGGGTGACATGACAGGTGCGATACGCCACTGGAACAAACATTGGCCCTATAAAATACAAAGGGGGAGTCGAAAGTGTTGCAATATTTGTATAAACGCATGTGCTGCGTCAGATACGTTACGTGTTGAAATCAGTTCAAGTAGCGTATTGCGGTCAGTAGAAAGGGATATAAAGTGGTAGTCATTGCTGTGAACAGCATTGCATGCCGTCGTTGTGTTTGTAGTTGGAAAGCCTAAAAGATGAACTGCCACAACCGGGTAATTAGGAAACTTTTCCTTTACGAGTTTGAACTCCGCCATTAAGCTGTTCAAGCAACTGGAAACATTTGTCATCATACGGAAGGGAAAGGCTCCGTGGATCACAGCACCGCAACGAGATAGTTCAAGAAATTCTGCTCAAGTGTCAGAAACCTCGACGATCAGCCAAAGTCAGCGCGAAGCACGGATCCTTATGGTGTTCGCCAAGCCGTAAAAGCAAATTCAACCAACAGCGCTGGCGAATTATCAGGCCAGCTGGGCACATCACAGGTCATCGTAGTTCGTCACCTTCAGTAGCTTGGCAAAGTCGACAGGAGCTGCCGCATTGTCCCTCACGAACTGACGCCAGATGAAGCAAACCACTCAGTCGAGGTGTGTACGGAACTGTTAGAAAATCTGCTCGATGTACGTTTCATCAGGAGAATTGCTGCGTGCGATGAAAAGTGGATCTATTTCCGTTATCCTAACACACAACGGCAGTTATTAAGCCCGGGCAAGCATCCTGAACCTGTTGCCAAACGTGGGCGCTTCGAGCACAAGTGGAGACTATAAGTCTGGTTGAATTTCGAGGGGATAATCCATTAAGGATTTTTTCCAGATGATCTGAAGATCAAAGCCAACATCTACTCTGAACAACAAAAAGGTAAGTGTGGGGCAACTGCTGACCTCCTGCTGGCAGTAATGGGTCACGGCTGGCAGAATACTGTCACTCACGGTACGGTTACGAATTGTTGGTGGCAGCGCCATAAGTTGGCAAATGCGAGCAACTATGAAGGTTATAATATTTTTGGTTTCACGTTTCTTTATATCCTCCCTCATGTCACAGAGGTATTAGGCGATGGTTTCAGAATATTTCTCTGAAATGGGCCGAAGTATGTTCCTTAAAATGATTGCTATCATACTCGCATATCAGAAAAGGAATAAGCAAGCGTTTTGTCGTTGAGGACGAAGCGAATGGAGTAAAATTAGGACCATTCCCTTAAAAATTCACCTTCTCACTCTTACTTGCCGTTCATTAAAATTGGTGCTTCGCTCCAAAACACCTTTGTGTTCCTAAAGATTTCACCGATTAGAAACATCATGCTTCTCTCGAGTACTGCTAGCAGAACTTAAAGTTCTTCTTGCTAAATGCTCGTAAGAAATTTCCTATCGTCCTGCGTTCACAATAATAAAGGTCATTTTATTGCTTAAATCCTTTTGGCTCATATTATATTCTATATGTAATATTGAGAGATTGCGGGCATCTGGGATTTTTTACTCGTTCGATTCTGAGCTTTTGAATAAATTATTTGCGGTATTTCTGCTACAGTATTTGTAAATATTCCTACTGAATTTCAAAAATTTTAACCTGATAATTTTCCATTAATGTTCTTTAGCGTAATTGTATTACACAGAAAACATACGATAAGAGTAAAGGAGCATTGGTTGTCCAAACACAGAAGAGTTGTCTTTTTGAATTTTACAATGGTATACAAAAGCATTTTAAAACCTTCAAACACTGTGAAGTTTATTGTTTAACTCTTCTTTTTAACTAATTAAAACCGGTTGCTACCTCTACTCGACGGGCCTATTTATCGGATATTTCTGGAAGAAATGTTGGAGGAACTGCAGAGAGATGCTCCCTTGTGAGTAGCCCTTGTAGGTGGTTGCAACACGACGGGGCCAGCGCACCTTAGACTGTTGTGGGATGTTATTTGGTCACCACTTCTAGGGAACATGGAGAAGCCGAAGTGGACCCGACGCTTGGCCCTTACGACCGCACGATTTGAAATCTACCAATTTATTCCTCTGTGATGCCTTAAGTCATTCGCTTCATTCCCATTTACTCCCATGAGGACCCCATCACAAAAATCGCTTTCCAGCAGCAAATGTTTGCAAAATGCCGGGAATCTTTCAAAATGTACGGCAGTCGATCATGGAGGCTGTCTGGCAAACATTATTGTTGGCGGTCGCTCCTTTGTGCAACTGTTGCAAAATTCTAACACACGTGTAAAATTGCTGTAAATAAAAAACGTTTTTCAAACTTTGCGCCTTTAATTTATGTACCATACCGAAAACGCCCTCTAACACCGAAGAGAATGTATTATGTCCACTGACGTCCGTAGACATACATTCTTTGATAAAAAAAGAAGATTGGTTTTTTAGTGTTCCGTTTCTCTCATTAAAGTGTGCACAAAAGCTTTCGAATCACCGTGTATATGTGGTAAAATGCTGAAAAAAATTACGGATTGCACATTTGGATGGATTGATTATCTGTTACTTAAATCTGATCTAATTTTTGAAATGCGTGCTTCATAATTAGTTTACAGTATCTAATTTAGAAAATAAATTTCATAAATAAATAAATATTTAGTATTTTGTTATTTCTAATAACTAGAACCCACTTTCTCGGCACGCTGATTCGAGTCCAGTTCAAGGACGATGGAATTTCCAAGTATTCGGATGTTATCTGACTTACCATCCGTGTCACATTTACACCAAAAATCGGATCGTCATCTTCAAAAATTTGTGTTACATGGTGTGATTTCATATTTATTTCATGATTTATCTGCTCCTCCGGGCAACCACGGGATAGAATTCTTAACCTCCAGATTCGCTAAACATGAATGCCTGTTGCTTCGACTAGCGAATCCTGTGATGGTTATATTCAAATTAATTTTAAACTTAAGACCTGGTCGGTCTGGGTGGTGTAGTGGTCAGCATAACAAGGCGCTATCAGCGAGACGCGGATTCGAGTTCCGCACCAAGACGACGGAATTTTAAATTTTCGGCTATTATCTTACTTGCCATTCTTGTCACACTTACACTAAAAATCGGACTGTCATCTTCAAAAATTTGTATTACATGGTGTAATTCTGTATTTCTTTCATGTTAAAGACTGTAGCCTATTTTTAGGTTCTATGAAATGTCTGTAACGATGGCGATAAAATTCTTCTTCACTGAATTTTTAAATCAAACTACCCAATGCCAATCCTATAAGAGATCATACATTATCAACAAGTAATGTACAAATTGATTAAATGAAGTTAAATTTTAAATTTTGAAAGAATACGTATTCTTTTTATATATGCATGTGGGAAAATTATTGGTTTTATTCACCTGTGTGAAGTGACTATGGGCTGTCCTTCCTGCTTTAGTGTTTTGGCTAAATTGAATTTTTATGTCTTCAATGATTTTCTAAGGGAGACCAGTCTATGAAGCATAGAGTTAGAATTAGAAATCTACTAATATCACTTCAGAGAACTTCCACACTAGAGCTTATGTTTTCGAATGGATAGAGTCAGGGTATCTGGCATGCCACAAGAAATGATAATTGAGCTATTCTGTTTGTCCAAATACATTTTCGTTTATCTTCCAATGTACAAAACTACACATATGGGAAATATTTCGATATTTTCGGAGATATGGAATTTGCCAAGTAACTTTGCCTAGTCAGGATTGTGCCTCAATTTCTAGCTCACGACGTTACAGACTGTGAAAGGTAAATAATAAACTTTACCAGAATATCGTGCCAAATGGGAACGAAGGTGAGCCCCAAAAAAATCCTACGCGTCATAAAATGAAAATTCCTATGTAAATTATACAGAAACATAAAGTGGACAAAGCTGCTAAAACATTGATTTTAGAAATCCATAAAATGAAGAACATATCCCTGCGGTCTATGAAAACAAAAGATATAACGTTTTTTTGCAGTGTTATATTTAGGAGAAATATCATTCAATTTCCAATGACTTGTGATAAAACATTTCGATGAAAATATTTCAACCAAAATGCATTCACATGTAGCATCAGTTAATTACACAATTACATAAGAATGAAAATTTGAAAGAGGCAAGCTGTGTACATATATAATTTAATAAGCTAGAATTCTAGAATTTGGGTTATTAATCGGATCACTGATGGATAATCCAAATACTAGACTGGATTCCAAGAGACAGGAAAAGACCGAGAAAAACACCACGTGGAAGATTCGTGGATGAAAGGATGAATTTTATAAAACATGAGGGAGTGACATGGAGAAAACTGGCACAAGAAAGACCGTTGTTGAGAAAGCTTGGGGAAACATAACAGTGGATTAATAATGGTTAATGATGATAGAAAAATATATACAAGTGGCGCTGAGTGACCATTTAGGTTGGCTGTGCGTGTTACGTGGTGAAAAAACACGTAACATATTTACTATGCAACCTGAGCTAAATCATTAACGCATTGATTTTGATCATACGAAAGCATTTTTTTTTCTTTAGCGGTCGTTCAATAAAAAAGAATGAATTTTTGTTATCCAATCCTATATGGATAATAAAACTTGAAACTCTGTTTTTAAATCTGTGATTACAACCATATTGATTCGCATGGCAACGAAAAGACGGAAAAACTGCAATTCGCGGTAGAACGTTTAATTTAATTTATTAATCTACGTGATTCAACTCGCAAACGTATGACCAGCAGTGCTTTTTTTTCAGCGGCAAAAACCGAGGAAGTTTAGCTTCTGCGGAAATAAAAACGTGACCTGCAGCGCCATCAGGAACGCTTCGTGTCACTGTTGGATTACGTGCCTCTGTTGTTAACTGACCAAATAGCACTCTTACGGATGAGAATACTAAAAACTATGTTTCGTGTACTCAACGAAGCAACGAACGTTTTCCATTTTACGGAAACACTGTATAAGGAAGTAAATTTTAGCCACCACTCGAAACCTTAAGACAACTTTGATGAGTTTTGTTATCTAAAAACATAATATAACAGCAACATTGTTTCACAACGTTGAATTCCCTTGCTCCATGGGATTGCAAGCGGTGCTGTATTTGGCCAGCACACGCTGAGAGAACAGTTGTATATCTGAAAGCACAGGGAAATAACAAAGTGACATACAGCACCATCTACGGAGGGCTTGTACCATATTTGCTAGAAAACCGTTAGATGTCCTCAGGATTTAATTAGCAGAAATGTAATATTATGTTGAATGAACGAGCCTTCTCTTTATGAAAACATGATGGTGGATAAAATTATTTTGGAAATAGTTTTAGACACCACGCGAAGCTGTAGGACAAACTCTGGCTAGTTTTATCAGAAATAATTTCTAAAATGTAAAGTCGATGGTATAGGATAAATTAATTGCGACGGTGCTGTGCGGGTGGGTGTGTGAAAGCCTCCCAGCTAGCACACCTTTAACATTCGTCCATGATATATACACTGACGGAAAAAAATCCCAACACCACAACACCGGTTCTGCCTGGGTGCCAGTGATGGCACCCAGACAGAACCGGTATATAATATATTGCCGAATATATTATATTGCCGAATATAATATATTGCCGAATATATTTATAATATATTGCCGAATATATTGGTATATAATATATTAAACAAATATATTGCCGCCATTTCATTCCTCTACAACGAAGTAACTAGTTGTAGAGGAATGAAATGGCGGCAATATATTTGTATAGGTAACATATGTAATCGATTAAGGTTTCAAGATCACAGCTTAAAGTAAGCGCAAGAAGAGTCATTTTAAATGTGAAATGCTGGTACATTAATAACCGGGGTAACCGCCAGAATATTAAATGCAAGCATGCAAACGTTCATGCATTGTGTCGTACAGGTGCTGGATGTCAGTTTGTGGGATGGAGTGCCTGTTGCACTTGGTCGGTCAATACAGGGACGGTTAATGCTGGTTGGTGGTGACGCTGGAGTAGTCGTCCAATGATGTCCCATACGTGCTCGATTGGAGAAAGATCTGGTGATCTAGCAGACCACGGCTACATGTCGACAATCTGTAGAGCATGTTGGGTTACAACAGCGTATGCGGGCGAGCGTTATCCTGTTGGAAAACATCCCCTGGAATGCTGTTCAAGAATGGCAGCACAACAGGTTGAATCACCAGACCGACGTACAACGGTGCCGTCAGGGTGCGTGGGATAACCACAAGAGTGCTCCTGCTGTCATAGGAAATTGCTCCCCAGACCATAACTCCAGGTGTAGGACCAGTGTGTCTCGGCCGCAGACAGGTTGGTTGCAGGCGCTCACCTGGCCTCTTTCTAACCAACCCACCACCATCACTGGCACCCAGGCAGAACCGGTTTTCATCAGAAAACACAACAGATCTCCACTCCATCCTCCAATGAGCTCTAGCTTAAAACCACTGACGTCGCAAACGGCAGTGGTTTCGAGTAAGTGGAATGCACGCTACAGGGCATCTGGCTCGGCGCTGTCCTTCAAGTAACCGATTTGTAACAGTTCGTTGTGTCACTGTGGTGGCAACTGCAGCTCGAATTGCAGCCGCAGACGCAGTACGATGCGCCACGGCCATACGCCATACACGGCGGTCTTTCCTCTCAGTAGGTCCACGTCACCGGCCGGAACCCGGTCTTCTTGAGATTACATTCCTGCCAAGTCGTTCTTCAATATTGCTGAAAGAAAATCCACCTTCTCGTAGCCCTATTACACGAGCTCGTTCAAACTCCGTGGGCTGTTGATAATGGCTTCTTCGTCTTCTTAAATACATTCTTGACTAACAACAACACACTACGTCGAATCTCAACGATAACTAACGCTCAAGAACGTTACAGCGCGTATTTACAGCAAACCTGCTTTGCATGTTCCGAGGGGAGCTACTAGCGCCACACGTATGCGCCGAGCCCGAAATTTGCATAGCCGTCATCGTACTCTCATCGCCTGCCAACTGTCGTTTATCTAACACAATCCTTTCTTGGTGTTGGGATTATTTTTCCATCAGTGTATTTTCTTTGATTTTGCAAGCCTTTAAGGATTTTATTAAAACAATTTATGAATATTAAGAAAACAGAATTTATTATTTAAAATTTTCTTTTTCAATAACATACTAAAAATTAATGTGATTAAAACACTGTGTTTTCCTTTGCCAATGATAAAACCATTTGAATGCACACAGACCTAAACTAAGAATATTATCATCGCTTTAAATCTAGTGAGCAACTACAACTATTTTATTTTTAAATGAGTCATACACAAAAAAACTAAGAGAGCGTCGATGGGTTCACCCCTGCTTTCAGTCCTTGCAGTAGCAGTATTTAGACCGCTACCATAAATCATCTCTATAAATTGATTAAAGAAACCCAGAGTGTGGATCTGCTACGCTGACGAAAAATTTTTATTATGAGAACATAGAGAATATGTAATAAATGATTTTATGCATTAGATAAACCTTCTGCAAACTACGAGAAATTTCACCATGTGCTTGAAGTGGATGGGACGCTGAAATGACTTGACGTTGCGGTCAAAAGAAATGAAACATCCAGCTTCGATGTTGACGTTTATTATAAACCGACAAAAGTACCGAGCCGAGCCCCTCCAAAGCGTGATTCTATAAAAAGTATAACGTACACAAATTCGAGTGCCTAAATAATAAGGAAATTTATAATATTTATGGAAAGATCTAAAGGCTGGATATAAGATGGGTCACATAGACAGAATACATAGAACTGTAAGAAATCTTATAATGTCGGTGATAACAAAATCAACCAATAAGATAATTAAATACGACAAATCCATCCCATATGTTCCATGTGTTACACATAGGTTCAAAAATTCATTACGTATGTAGAACAACTCAATAATAATGAAGTCGCCGAATCCATTATGACGTTTATTATCATGCTGTAAGGGGAGAAGATCTGAAAGAAAAACCGGGTGTGTACGCTTTACCGTTGATATAGGTGTATCCTAACAATGCAAGAATGATATATATGGGAATGACAAAGCGATCCACGATGTAAAGAACACATGCAAAGTGTAAACCAAGACAAGCAGAATACAGCCCTCGTCAGAGAAATGATGCTTTTCTCGACCACTCATACATGGAATGACGTTAGAAGATATGCCTTTTCCACGAACTTAGAGGGAACTTCCATCAGAGAAACAGTAAAACTCCAATCCAGCAAACTACGATGCGCTGACGTGGTCTCTATCGAACTACCAATGATTTGGCATTCGTTATTAAAAAAATGGAAACACATCTTAAAGCACCGTACAATTTTGTGATACTGCTCGTGATGTCTACCGCGTTATTTTAAAAACTCATCTTTCTTTTTTTACGTTCTCCGTTTCCTTGCATTTTATGTCTACCATTACCTGAGAACAGCCTTCAAGTGGCCAGAGAAAGCTTGTTTAATCTTTATGCGTATTACACCACTAAATTAACGATATTACTACGCTATAAGATCGAAAGTTTTCACGGTCTCTTGCATTTTAAGTAACGTTAAGCAGTTCCTGCCAATTGTAAGAGTGCAAAGATATTACTCTATAAGGTCATTCACTTCATTATTTTTCGCATAAAGTGGTAACCAGTTAGATTTATTGAGATCTAAACACGAGGATGAAAAGAGGTTTTCCAAATGACTACATTCATCAAATGCTGTGACTTCCAGCATCGCCCATGACAGATATCTTTGAATTATTTTCTGCTCCAAGACATCTAAACACTCGATTCAATCCATGTGAAATATTTCGAATTAATTTTTACAATACATTGCCACTTTAACTGGAAAATAAATCTTTTGCAGATCGGTATATTTTAATATGACTTGAATTTCCACTTCCTATAACACAATCGAATATTTTCAGATCTATTCCCTAATTCTGAAAATATCGGATAACATTTTGAAACGTTCTGTGCGCAGGTTTCTTCTTTGGAAAATACATTCAGTTTCAATTTTTGAGCTTCGGAATGCTCCGAATGTGTATAAGTAATATCCTTTTGATGATATACTCACAACTGTTTGCAAATGTTTCCCAAATTACAGTGTAAGAAGTTAGCATTAAAGGACCCAATAATTTTACTTTTGTTCCAACACATTCCATGTGTCAACCACACCACGAGAGGATAAGTCCTATTCGTTTTTAAATAAATTTTAACACTGTAGCATTTGTTTAAGGTCAGAATGAATTTCGTTTTGTGAAAAACATTGACAATGATAGAAAATCCATTTTTTCATGCTGCAAATAACTGCGATTCAAGTGATATCTAGAGAATTCGGACTCAAACGTAATTATTGGTTGCTCAGAACTGTTTGTATTAGTCTGACCTCCTTTCGGGACTACTTTGTCGCACTAGCAGATATATTCAGCTTAAAGATACTCTCCTTATTTGGTTTTGAAATAGACACACGTACACATGCGGGAAAAAAGGGCCAAGTAGCACCTTCTGTAGAATCCATAGATCTTCCTAATTGTAATAGGGCATAGTATCTGGTTTCAATACCATGGATATATTAAAATTACTAATTTCTGTCTGTTTGTGTCCCGTGTCTGTCTGAGCAAATATGCATTATTGTATTTTTTACATAATGTTTGCAATTCGAAAAAGATCTGAAATTAAAAGTAGCTAGACGAGTACATGTATTTATAGACCCACTCTGATACGCCGGTTGCTAAACAAATATCGAAGTGTTTTTAAGCTGATTACCTTCGATCTGTTTATATTATTGAACATTCGCATCAAAGAATTAAATTTTGATTTTTTAAATATAAACAAAACATTTTTCATCATTTTAACGAAGTAACTAATTTTTAAGGATAATTTCAAATGAAAAATATAAGAAGCGTTTAAGTGCATTATAAAACAAAGCACTCTCACTCCGTACGCTGAATCAATAAATAAACTCATAGTTATAATTTCAGGAAACATTGTACTCCCAGTGTACAACATCACTAACATTAGTATGATATATAATAAATTAAAATTAGTACCGCCGATATTGCTTTTCTGAAGTTAAATAATATAAGTCTGCAAGGGGCCGTCCATAAAATACTACCTTGATGCCATGTCACATTTTGCCCTATTATTGACATCTCCCTCCTAAAAAGCAAGTCCTAATTTCCGCAACCCCCCTTTTTTTGACGACTGCTTTTAGAACTCCGTTGAGAAACAAAGGAAACGTGTAATTATTTAAAGGAATCTTCCATATATTTACAATTTTTCCTCAGAAAATATTTGTTATTCAGGCATTACTTTATTCCGAATGCTGCCCGAACTTTATCATTCTGAAATAAAGATCTACAAATGAACGCATGCATTCAATGTTGCAACACTCCTGATCGTACCATCAACAAAACATGATAGATTTGGCACTACAGATACGTGAACTTAATATTGTGATTTAGCTAAATATCATAAGAAATCTGAGGTATTTTATACCTTTTTTTAAACTAACAAAAGAAGAAACAAGAAAGATGACAGTGAATTTTCGGGTGTAATGAGCAAGCTTTTGAATCCGTTCTGATGCGAATTAAATGTACTAAAGCTATTCAAAATCAACGGAAGTGGTATGGAAAACAGTAGTGTCCTACCGAACAAAGAAGTTTTCCAGGCGGGTTTTTATGCCGCAGATATTGCTGTAAACGGAAATGCCACTGACGCCTTCTTGTGCGTTAAGGAGAAATTGAAATTATGCGCAAAACATTTCGAAGCGCAAACGCTCTCCAACAAAACATAATTTTCTAATCGGGCTCTTAGAAGCAGAGATATCGGCAAATATAGAATATGTATCTACGGACCCTGGCGGGAAAACCATGCATTATTTTAAGAAGTAAGTACTTTCAAATGGTTATTCAATGTTAGTGGTATGGGTCCACAAATAATTTTTACAATTGAGTTTTCAGGAGCCAGATTTTACTGCAAATACATCCGCCCTAGAAATTAACTTTAACGCCCCCTGGTGGCCAAACCGATCTTTATCAAAGATTAAATATTGTACGCAAAGCATTTCATATCAGGAGCTGTAGCTGGTGTGGAAGGAATGTTTCAAGCCACAGTTTTAGAAGCAGACATATTGAGGGGAATGCAATTTATATTTACGTCCCCGAGCGGAAAGTCTAAGCATTACTCGAAAATTTTGAAAGTATGTGAGAAAAATGTTACACTGGAAACGCTGTCTAACAAAGAAGGAATTTTTCAAATCCGACTTTTAGAGGCTAAGATATTGACAAAATGAAACACACTGAAGAGCACATGAATTCGAGATACCTGTCTAGTAACGTGTAGCACCACCTTTCGCCCTGATGACGGCGGCGATTCGTCTAAGATTGGACTCGACAAGACACCGGAAGCGTTGAGAAGCCATACGGATCCACGACCGCTGAACAAGTTCCCACAGTTCACGTAGAATTGATGGAGGAGGGTTAGAGCCTCTAACATTTCTCTCGATGGCATCCTAGATGTGCTGGATGAGATTGTGGTCAGGTGACCAAGCCGGCGATGGAAGCGAGGTTACGTCGGTGGAGTGTTCATCCAACCATTCGGATACAATTCAGGAGCGATGGCACGGTGCATTTTCTTGTTGCAAGATGAGGTCCCCAGTGAGATGTTCAAGACGAACAAGCGGGAGCAAATGATCGTCTAGGATATCCCGGTAAAGTTGACCTGTGAGGAACGATGTCACACGTACCATTTCAGTCCACGTAAGCAGTCCCCAGACGAGAATTCTACCCCCACCAGCTTGAAGAGTACCCTGCTGGCAAGAAAGATCCATAGGTTCATGTGGTTTGCGCCGTACTCGTATCCTGCCATCCGCATGTACCAACGTGAATCTCGACTCATCAATCCAGGCAACATTTTCCCACATGTCTAGGCTCCAGTGGCGATGTTCCCGCGTCCATGCTAATCTTTTCACCCTGTGATGTTCTGTCAGCAGCGGTACCCTCGTGGGACAGTGACTTCTGTACCGCATAGCGAGGAGATGGTTCTGGATGGTGTGGCTGCTTACACGTTTTTGTGCACCAGCATTAAATTGCAGAGTGATTTCTTGCACTTTGGCCCGTCTATCCCCTGTTACAATGCGAGCTAGCTGGCGATGACCCCGCTCATCCACACTCTGTTGTCCACGGCTTGCCCCTTGCAGGGATAGTTTTACCGGATTCAATGTATTCACGGTGTACCCGTGACGCAGTGGCTCATGAAACTTCCAGTGCCTGCACGACTTCCGAGATGGAGTGACTCATTCGTCGGGAACCGACAATTTGCCCACGATCAAATGCGCTTAGATCCTTTGTTTTACCCATACTGCGTCTGACTCTTATTGATTCCCGTCGCATCTCTCCTTATATTGTGGGATCGCTGCATACGTCATGTTATTTCCGTTTTCAGGGCCGCCCACTGCGCCACATTTGCATAACAACAGCTGTCTCTAATTCAATTGCTCTTCAGTGTATACATGTACACCCTCTGGTCTAGACACCATGCATTATTTTAAGAACAATATGTTCCCAAATGTTTATTGACATGAGCGGTATCGGTTCACGAAAGATTTTTTTAATCGTTCGGCGTGCCACTATTGGCTCTGAAATTCAAGAATATGACACCGCTCCCTAAAACCTCTAAGCTAGTGTTTGTGTACCCGAGCGGGGGAAATACAACGAAAAGCATTAGGCAAGTTTCAAATTTTCAATGCAGTATTTCCTTGATTTCTGACTGGGGTAGTAGGGTTTTGTGTCATTTCTCTTGCTTTGTTTCAGATAAAATATTAGAAAACAAGGGAAATAATTTAAATAATGAATACAAAAGAAGTACTAAAAATAGAAATAATCACACAACGCTTTCGAGATGGAATAGATGCATGTTTCAACAATGCACATTCCAGAAAAATTCGAATATTGTAGCTATAAACAACATGAATTAAAATTTCGCAAAAGAATTAACAGAATATTAAATGTAATGGGGGTTTCTATGTATTGAAAGTAAGATCATAAAAATATATAAAATCAAAAAAGTAGAAAACGTATTTGAGTCTAGAGTGAGGTTTTTAGATCTCTTTGATAATACAGTATTCACTAGCTTTTAGATTTGAAAACATATCTGTCATCTATTCGGAATGCAGTTCTAAATTTTGTATCATGGGTAATGGCAACACATATCCGGAAATAAGGACGCAGGTTTAGAACAGTTTCTTTCACAAAGTTAATAATCAACTTGAAGAATGTGTCATTGGAAAATATGTGCAGAACCTTGTGCCCGAGAGCTCAGGTGACACACGAGTATGGTGGAAAAAACACCACCAAAATCGGTACGGCACAAAATAAACAAATTGAAAAATGTGTCTTTGTAAAATACAAGTATGTATAGAACCTTGCGCCAGAGAGCTCAGGTGACCCACGCGTTTCCCTACCCTTTAGCATCCGTACCTCATGCTAAAGCGCCGGGTAACACGAGTAGCAGGAAACGGTGAACTCGCACGGCCAACTTGCTTTTCTGACGATCAGCCGATTCGGATGTTTGTGTACTTGTGAATGCAAAGATTTTTTTATCTCACTTGTAAAAGCCGCCTTTGTGCGGATAATTGAAAATAAAATAAAATTCGGCTTAGCTTAAATCAAATGAACTCATATTATGATACATCAATTTAATAAAACCATATGACATTTTAAAAAACAGAATAAAAGACATGAGTACTTTCGGGCCATCGCATGGCCAATCTTCAGATGGAACAGCCAAATTGACAAGATCCGCATAATATATACAAACACATCAACGCAGTCAAAGTCAGTTGTTGTACATATATGCGAAGAGGGAAGACATTCTTCCCAACACATTATCCCACGGTTACGGGTAATTCAAAGCCCCCTAGGATTAGAGTTATCTAATACTTTAAAGGCTTTGGGGAGCTCATGAGGCATATTGTCATTACAACAAACATTTTGTGAGTGAAAAATGAACGTGCTCTCGGTAAGAAGCAGCATACTACGATTTTCAGGGGTAACCATAATTTTAAAATTTGCCCAGTCCGGATATAAAATCCCTACCGTTACTGTCTTAGCAAGTGCTGTGTTTGTACCCCCTGTCTCCATTTCTTATAATGCCCTGATATAAGGGGATCTTAATTGTTACAACAGCACGCGTGTCGCAGACTGGCCACCTATGTTTTATTGCAATCCACTATTTGGTGTCCAAGTGACGTAATAAACGTCGTTCTGGTGCTAACCTCAAAGTTCACCAACAGTAATTTTGTACGTTTGCTTAATATTTCAGCCTGCTAGCCAGTCAATCATTAAACTAAACCCAGAGGTCTACTGTCAGCCTTCCAGTACAATGCATATGGAAAAAATAATATTTAAACTTATCTTCCAGACAGGAGGACTAAACCTTTGAACGAAGAGGACAAATTCTGAAATCCATATTAAATCAGAAAAAAATGTATATCTAATTTTTAAAAAAATATAACACTGCAAAATTGATAAAGCTACGTATTAAACAACACATTCGTTACTTACTCCAATAATTACGTTAACTTAGCATTAAACAGATAATTTAAATCATTGGTTAATCAGGATAACGTTACTTCTCTGCATTGATATTACTAAACGACAATGTGTTTTGTGTAACATAAAAACAATTTCCCTGTCTCACAATTACCGGAAATTTATGAGCTAGACATTGAGTAAATATTGTCTAACGAGGGTAAGTCGAATTTTTTGTAATATTTGGATATCTTAATGACTTAATATGCACCTTTACGACGAAAGCTGACTAGCATTCAAAGTATAGTTCATCGCGTTGCGTCCTTAGCCATCTGTCAGCCAGTTCTTCGATTCCGCGGCGTTACCAGTTCTTGTTCTTCAAGGTGAAGAATTCCTTCACCCCAACTGCCATGTCTCCCTGGTTGTTGAAAAACCGACAGCGAAGAAAGTGGGCTATGGACTAGAAAAAGTAACAATCCTACGGGGAATGATTCGTACTACATACTGGGTGTGACATCAATTCGATGCCCTCATTTTTCTGGAGTTTTGCCCGGCTCGTTCTGGTGGTATGAGAGCGAGCGTCGTCCTGCTGTAGGAGAGCGCGCAATCTATTAACCAATTCAGGGTACTTCTCCTCCAAAACGACATACGTCTGGTCGTCGTGCTTTGTGCAGCCTCCTGGCCACGGTGAAACGCGATAACGGACGTACAGTTGTCTGTTGTATGTGCCTTGCAATTTCTCCCCCTGTCTTCCGTCTGTCTCTTCTCGCCTGTAGGACAATATACCGGTCGTCCGCCACCGTGGTTGCTCGTGGACGACCACTGCTAAACTCTCGGAACGCTGTTCCTGTCGTTTGAAATGCTCTCCAAGCTCTTGAAACGATGATGTTAGTGATCCCGAGCTCCTCGGCCACACTAGTCACACTTCGAACTTCTTCCAACTTCCCGATGACGCGACCTCCGGTAAAGTCATCCAGATGTCGTCTACTGGATTGCTCGTTGGCCATATCACACGTTCGCAGCAACTCGACGTCATTCAAACCGATGAACACCGTGCGTACACCGCCCGTGTGCTTTATACCCTTCCGACACTCCCTCCCTCTTTGTTATGCTGCATGTATCTTTTGGTCCGTTCTGCCTGCATGTTCCGCTGTTATGCTAATTTCTCCTCTTCGTCCTTAATTTTTGCACACCTGTGTGTAACGAAGAGAAAGACACAGCAGCTTTTTTTTTCGCTGTCACTTTATAAGTAATTAGCAGTACTTTCTAGCAAGCAATATTTTACGATGTAATTTTCAGTTTGGATTTATTTCATTGATTATACAATAACAAAATTACAATTGTTTATTTCCAATTTTCTTTGTTTACAGTATTTCTTCTGTAAATTTCAGATTAGAGTTTGGCTTTGATGTTGGGAACGTCTGGAACAAATTTGTAATGGATTATCCCCTCAAAATTCCGCCAGACCCAAAGCATCACCATGTACTTGAAGCGCCTACTTTTGGCAACAATTTCTGGAAGCTGGCTTGGACTCAACCACTGCCGCTGTGTATTAGGATTATGGAAATAGACTCACTTTTCATCGCACGTAACAATTTGCTTGATGAAACGTATATTGCGCGAGTTTTCAAGGAGTTTCGTGTACACCTTCACTCGTCGGTTTGCTTCAGCTCGCGTCAGGACGTGAGTGCCAATTTGGCAGCTCCTGTATACCTTGCCGAAGTCTTCAAAGTGACGAACCACGGTGGTCTGTGATATGACGAGCTGACTTAATAATTTCCGTGCGCTGGTTGTCGGATGTGCTTCTACGGCCTGACGCACGGCCTTCGAATCCACGGTTCATGGCCTCCATGACCTTGACTTATCGTCGAGATTTCTATCACCAGAACGGAATTTCTTGAACCATCTGGTTGCAGTGTTGTTTTCCACGGAACATTCCCCTTTGTCATGACAAATATTTCATGTTGCTGGCTTCACGTTATGGCCGAGATCAAACTCGTAAAGCAGAAGATCCCTAAGAAGCCAGTTGTGGCTGTTCATCTGTTAGGTGTCCCAACCACTGACAGAACAACGACATACAATGTTTTTCACAGCAACGACTACGACTTCATATCCTTTTCGACGAAATGCAGCGTGCTATCTGAAGATGTTTAAACACGTAACATACCAGCCACCGCATATGCGTTTGTACAAATATTTAAAAATTTTCGACTCACCTTTTGTAAATAACAAACCGCTTCAGGAGTGAAGAACCTGCGGCGTTTTCAGTGAATCCAATTTTTTTTATTAAGGGTTTTGTTCATCTTTTATTGTTTTGATTTTAATCTTTAAAATGACCATATTTAATATGCCAAAGGGTAAGATATGCTTCAACGTGCTGCCAGACTGACGGTTACAATTAAAACATTAGTAAATCAGAAGAGCTATTTTGATAACTGCAACGCTCATGATTTCGTTTTATGGGTCCTAAAGAGCTACAGATGAAATTGATTGAGCTCTGAGAGGATGACATTTTAAAATCTTTATCTGACACTGAGAAAGATCCACTTGAAATATGTAAAAATGTAATAGACTACCGACGCTTTCGGCAACATGCACGAAAATTGCTTTCTCGCTTTTCAACCACTTATTGCTGCGAATCTACATTTTCCTACCTAACCCAAATGAAGGCACACTTATGGTCACATAATTGGGACGACAAGTGAAATTGATTTTATTATGTGTAACAAAAAATTCGTCGTCGAAGACTGCAGTGTGCTGAACAAGTTCAACACAGGTAGTGACCATAGATTGGTGAGATGTAAGATGCACCTCAACACTAAACTGGAACGTGGCAAGCTCATAAGACAAACAAAATGTATTGACATAACCAACCTTAAAAAACACCATAATACTTTCAAGTTAGAACTGAAGAACAGATTCTCTGCTTTAGAAGGCCTAACATCGGAAGAAGTGGATATTTCGGAAGTTAACAGAAAAGTAACCAAAGCTCTTATGGAAACAGCAACAAAATTAGCTGGGTCTAAGAACAAGTTGCATGTGAACAAATTATCAGGAAAAACCAAAATGTTGATGCAAAAAAGAAGAGAGATGAGGACAACTAAAGAAGATGTGTCTTCCAAAGTGGAATATATAGAGCTATGCAAGACAGCACGAAAAAGTATCACTGAAGACGTAAGGAAATTCAACTGTGAGCTAGTGAGGAAAGCAATTGAAAACAACCAAAGCCTTAAGATAGCAAAGGGACATCTCAGTAAGGGAAGAAAACAGATTATGGCTCTGAGAAAAGAAGATGGTTCTATAACAAGAAATAGAGGCGAAATTTTGACAAGAGTGAAAGATTTCTACTCCAAATTATATGAAAGGGATGATACATGTACTCCAGACATCATGAAAGGTACCAGAGTTCTTCCAGTACTCCCAGCAGAAGTTGCTCATGCAATCAAGAACATGAAGCGGGGGAAAGCTCCAGGAGAAGATGGAATTACTATAGACATCATACAAGAAGCAAGTGGAGAAATTGAAACAGTACTCGCCCAAATTTTCACTCGATGCCTTAATGAAGGGAAGATTCCTGAGGATTGGAACAATGCTACAATGATCCTGCTACATAAAAAAGGTGACATTGAGGATCTCAGGAACTACAGACCTATCAGCCTCCTATCAGTGGTTTATAAAATCTTCACTAAAGTTCTTTCACACCACTTGAAGGTAACACTGGACATGGCTCAACCGAGAGAACAAGCTGGATTCAGGAGTGGCTACAGCACAATAGATCATATCCACGTACTGAGAGAACTAATTGAAAGAGCGAGGGAATATGAACTTCCATTGTGCATAGCTTTTATCGATTATGAAAAAGCCTTTGATTCGGTGAAACCATCAGCAGTTACCACGGCTCTGAAATCCTGCGGTATTGAAGATGCATACATTAATATTATTAATAACATCTATGAAAATGCAAGTGCAAAGATTCGGCTGTTTGAAAATACAACACATATAAAAATTGGAAAGGGAGTGAGACAAGGTGACACCATATCTCCGAAGCTCTTTAATGCCACATTGGAAAATGTCTTTCAATCACTGAACTGGGAAAACAAAGGGATAAAGATTAATGGAGATTATCTAACCCACCTTCGTTTTGCTGATGACGTAGTCATTTTTGCAACTACCCCATCAGAGCTGCAGAGTATGATCCAGGAACTTGCTGACAAGAGTAAAGAAGTGGGATTCAAAATGAACTTTCAGAAGACAAAAGTGATGTTCAATGCTTTTACAAGAAATGAAGATTTATCGATTGATGGAGAAAAACTGGAGATAACAGATACGTATGTTTATCTTGGACAGCAGATATCAAGTGAGGGTCACATTGATGAAGAAATTAATCGGCGTACAAAACTTGCCTGGAGAGCTTTTGGAAGAAACAGCATAATTTTCAAGAGCAATATGCCATTATGTCTTAAAAGAAAAGTGTTTGATCAATGCATCCTTCCAGTGCTTACGTATGGTGCAGAGACGTGGACCTTAACTAAAAGAGACATACAAAGGCTGCAAACAACTCAAAGAAGCATGGAGAGGTGCATGCTTGGTATAACCAGGAGAGATAAGAAGAGGAACTCGTGGATCCGAAAAATGACGAGAGTGGAAGACATCATGATCAGAGTTAAATCCCTGAAATGGCAATGGGCTGGACATACTGCCAGAAGGACAGACCATAGATGGACAGCCGAAATTTTAGATTGGATTCCAAGGGACAGGAAAAGACCCAGAAAAAGACCACATGGGAGATGGGTGGATGAAATTCGTAAATATGCGGGAGTGACATGGAGGAGACTGGCACAAGACAGACCGTTGTGGAGGAAACTTGGGGAGACCTTCGTCCAGCAGTGGATTGATAATGGTTGACAATGATGATGATGATGATGATGATGTATAACCATTCAGAGGACCTGTTAGAAGTACGTACCTCCAGGTTGCAAGCAAAAATTTAAATGTTCTCTAACAAATGGCAGTCAGAACAAAGTCATTAATAGGTTACTTAACTTTATAATTGACATTTATTTCTATTTTTTAAGTTAGTCAGTACACAGTATGATTTTTACAAAATAATGTACATTCCGAAGTATGTCGAATTGAAGTCGCTTGAATGACGCTTTGCTGTACTAAAGCTAGTTGAATGCGTCCTTCCAGCAGGAAAGGTCTCCACAACTCGGAAGTGGTTCGTTGATTTGCAGTGTAGAGTACTGGATACATTTAGATAGTAGGCATCCATGCATGTTTATTTACTATTATATATGTTCTTTAGTACTCATTTCGAAACAACCCGAGAACATTGATTTGAAACTTATATTGATATGTTCTTATTCAGATATTTAATCAACGTTGGTTCAAATATACATGAAAAATCCAGAGGGAAGCATTTAAATTATGGACATCGTTATATTACCCATTTATCACAAATACATAGTCATTAAAATGCATATGAACGGAATCCCTTTTTTTAATTCTCGGATCATCTTGTTAAACAAAAAACAGCACGACGTAAATGCAAAAATATGTGGGAATTAGTGGACGGGCTCATATTGTACAATATAAAATAGAAGACATCATGTCCCTCTCTGTTCAGTAAATGCGCCCTCTTAATCCGTTTCAATCCGAAAGGGATTTTTCAAAACGCAATATTTGAAAGCGTAGAGGGAACACGAAATTACGGAAAAAATTACGGTTTGCTGTGGAAAAATTTAACTTCATATAAATTAGGCAATGTGCGGAATAATCAGTGATTGAAAGAACTAAAAAAATTCAGTTTTAAAATCAGCAAATCAACCACAAATAAAAGTATTTAACTATGTAACCAGCGCTGCCAAACTCCGTAATCTAAAAAATCGCCCAATAGCTGCAAAAGGAAATAGTAAATGAGAGAAATTGAGCTTTTGAAATGGGGCTTTTACATCGAGAGGAATACGTTCCGTCATTCAAATTTGTGCGGCAGTTAAAGATTTCAGAATATATCTCTTATAATGTAGATTATACTTCTAAGAGAGAGAGAGGAGTACTCAAGAGGAATTTATTTTTTAATTTAAGACCGGTGCAAATTTACTTTAGAGGCATCATTAAATTTAGTTTCTTTGTAATGCACATATTTTATAGTTTTTTGTGATCTCATGATACTATATCAGTCAACGGAGAACGTACGTTGAGCATTTAAATTTGGCAGAACGAAATACAGAAATTGATAGCACCTGGAGTTGTCTTTTACGGCACAAAAGTCGACAACATCGAACTTCCGATTGCCAACTGAAAAAGTGGAATGTAGGTAAAAGTCCAATGACTGTGCAGAGATATAGACTGACAAACGTAATGCTGTAGGTTCTGAAACCACGGACATCAATTGAACTTGCAAAGACATCTATGAATTGGGGAAAATGGGAAAGCAAAAGTTCTTGATTATATTCATAATGTACTGCAGAAATTACATATTAAGAATATTCGTGTACGAACCGAGAATTTTCTGTATCAAACTGTAATTAGCAAGTGTTCATATCCGACAAAAAAAAAAAAGGTGTAGTAAGCGGGAAAATGCCATGTTATATAGCGGCCAGAGATATACACACAGCAGAGAAATAAAAAAACAAAGAAACTATTGAACATTTAAATGTCGTCTCACATACATTTAAATCTTAAAGATTTAGTAATCAAATACTCGCGCAAAAGTGTCAACAGATTAGATACTCCCTACAATCGCTGCATTCTGTATACTCCGGTAGTAGCATGCTCTTTGCCACCCTATTCACCTGCAATGTCTATGTAATTGTCTGAACTCCATGGACTTACATGTATTACAGCCAAAAATAAAAACATTCTAACAACAAATATCACATGGCACAGGAGAATGGCTAATGATACTTTGGGTTGTATGTTGGTTTAGATTCCATTTTCTGGCTTCATGAGATGCCTGCTCGACTAAAAGAATAAATCTTTCTACATAGCGTAAACAGGAGATATATTTTCTTTCTTTGTGACGTACCTGTCAGCAGGACGCACACGACATAAAGGCAAATAGGAATCAGAATAAATGTCTGCGTAGCTCAGTTGGTAGAGCGACTTGTTCCGGAATAAGCGGCCTCGGGTTCGAATCCCGACGTAGACCAAAAATGACGGACAAATTTACTTCGTTATAATGGCGCCCGAACTATCCGGATGACCCGGCCGTTCAAAATCTCGCATTGGTGTGATGTTATTTCCACACCGCGAGACAGGAAAAATCAGAGAATCGCTTCGAAAAATAAAAATGTGTGATGTTGCATTCCACACAGCAGATTGACTGGGAGTTCTCAAGTGCACGTTCTAAAGTGGATGGCTGCCTGCAACGATTCATGTTCACGGCTGACCCGTGGACCATGTCCCGGCCCTCTTTCGTAGGGGGGAGATGTGACGTACCTGTCAGCAGGACGCACACGACATAAAGGCAGATAGGAATCAGAATAAATGTCTGCGTAGCTCAGTTGATAGAGCGACTTGTTCCGGAATAAGCGGCCTCGGGTTCGAATCCCGGCGTAGACCAAAAATGACGGACAAATTTACTTCGTTATAATGGCGCCCGAACTATCCGGATGACCCGGCCGTTCAAAATCTCGCATTGGTGTGATGTTATTTCCACACCGCGAGACAGGAAAAATCAGAGAATCGCTTCGAAAAATAAAAATGTGTGATGTTGCATTCCACACAGCAGATTGACTGGGAGTTCTCAAGTGCACGTTCTAAAGTGGATGGCTGCCTGCAACGATTCATGTTCACGGCTGACCCGTGGACCATGTCCCGGCCCTCTTTCGTAGGGGGGGGGGAGATGTGACGTACCTGTCAGCAGGACGCACACGACATAAAGGCAGATAGGAATCAGAATAAATGTCTGCGTAGCTCAGTTGATAGAGCGACTTGTTCCGGAATAAGCGGCTTCGGGTTCGAATCCCGGCGTAGACCAAAAATGACGGAGAAATTTACTTCGTTATATCTTTCATAATTTTGGTGGCGAGCATTATAAAGATGTAATATTACGTCACCATGTAGGAGAACACAGAGAGATATTTTAATTTACTGAAACGAAATTTTTTTATAGTGTTCTGTTTTCCAATCCGTTTATTTATACAGTGTCAACTCGAGGCAAAGAATGAAATTTTGAATTACTTTATTTGACAACTGCTAAATAAAAACTGAGTTCAACGAGCTGTTCGTTGGATTAAAAAACTCCTAGTCCAAAAATGTATCAAATAAGCACTAAAAAATAAGCACTAAATTAAAAAAATAAGCACTAAATTACCGTAATATGTGTCTGTCAGTTGCATCTGTAACTGCGTAGCTGTTCCGCAAGATAATGACATACATCTCGATGTTCCATCTTTTCAAGGCCATATTTTTTGAATCAGCACATCGTTTCAGACATTATGCAACGACAGACAGAAAGATGAGCATACTCCCACCATCTTGCAAAAAAAATTACATAATGAAAACAAAGCAAGCATTTTTGACCGGGGATAGTGTTAAGCAACTAACGATCTCTCACTTAAAGAGAACACATGCACAGAATTGAAGCAAACTTTTACATAAAAGAAAGCATAAAACATTACTTCCGCATCTCTTTAATTTTTCAGGAACGTTTCTAAAATTCATTTCAGTGTATAAATCTAAAGTGAAATTCGGTACGTTAAAATGTTTTGCATTTGGGAAAACACGGTTACGAAATTTTGTTGACTTCCTACAAGTTTTATGTATTAAAGAGCAAGACACAGCAGCTTTTCTTTTCGCTGTCGCTTTTTAGGTAATTAGTAGTACTTTCTAGTAAGCAATATTTTAAGGTGTAATTTTCAGTTTGGATTTATTTGATTGATTATATAATAACAAAATTACAATTGGTTTCTTCCGATTTTCTTTGTTTACAGTATTTCTTCTGAAAATTAACAAATAAATATGTTAAACCTGCGAACACGACTACTTCAATTGCGCAGTGTATGGATATCAAGGAACGCTTGAAAAACGCAAACTCGTAGGAATTGAAGTATGATACTTTTAAATGTAAGTTAAGCCTGAAATGCTACAATTACTTGATGACGGCTCATGGCGTCAGTACTATTTCAACTTCATTCGTTTAAACATACCAATATAAGAATAACGTGAAGGAAGTAAGGATCCTTGTTGGAAGACAACGCATTCGACTCTCGAGAAACGAAATTATATCATTTTCGTCTTCCTCAGCAGCTACCGACTGTGCTAGAAATTGGATAATGCTAAAAATCGAAATCTTCCTCTATGTAGCTATGGTGCTTGGTTGTTTCAGGAACTCCAGTGTTTCTTTCTTGAGGTTCTACTGAATGCGTGGAACATCTCATGACCATAAAATGAGACAATTTACGTACTGCATACTGAGTTTCATGATATCATTCTTTTACTGACATGCGTAAACTCAGAAATATGGTATTCATTAAAGTGATAAGAATCATGGGATACGTAATTGGTATCGTGTAGAACCTCCTCTAGCCCAGCGAGTTGCAGCAAATCTACGTGGCATTGATTCCACAAGTAGCCAGAAGACTTCTGGAGAGATGTTTAGCTACGCCGTATGAATAACCGCCCACAGTTCTCTCGTATTTGCAAGTGCAGGAGATTGGGTGCGAATGTATCTTTCCATCACGTTCCAAAATTGCTCGATGGGGTATATTTCAGGAGAACGTTGTAGCATTTCTGACGGATAGCTACACTATCCGTCAGAAATGTCCAGAATGCTCCTGAAGCCCTTTTTTATACAACTTGGGCCCGATGACATGGTGCATGGTCCGCCTGGTAAATCCCACCCTTTTTGCGATACATGAAGTCTGTGAAGGTTTACATATGATCATCCAGCACAGCAACAAAGCGATTACCAGTTAATGACGTGTTTACCAGGAATAAAGAACCCAAACGGTGCCACGCAAAGACACCCCTCATATGTATGGAACCACCACGAACTTGCCCAGTGCCTTTTTGACAGCTGGGTTCCATAGCCTCATGCGATCCATGCCACACCCGAACCATACCACCAGCAGGTAACAACAGATAGCGTGACTCATCGGACCAGGCCTTGTGTTGCCCGTGTTTCAAGGTACAATTAGCGTGTTCTCGATCCCAAGTGAGGCGCTGTGTCTGATGTCGTAGGGTTACCAAATACATGCTGGTGAGTTTTCTGCAGCTATACCCCATAGGAGCTAAATTACGCTGCACTGCCCTGATGGATATGTCTCTGGTACTTTCTTCATTGAATGTGGATGTCATCTGAGCCAGCGTGACTTGTCGTTTAGCATTGACAATCCTCATCTGATGCCGTTGGTCGCGGTCTTTCAGCGCCAGTCCGTCTGGCTCCCACTACCATGCCTCGTTCAAAAACTCCGATAGTTCATGTCGGCTTACCATATTTCTATTGGCGGTTGCTCAACATGACTCATGAGAATACTCCTCGCAGCTGATAAAAATCGTGGCGTGTGTCGAATCCTTTATACAACTGCAGCGCCAGGTAAAAATTTGCATACTGCTGTCCCATGACATTTGGTACTTCAGTGTATGCTGTAAAGCATTTCCTGGATCATTTCTCCAGACATAATCCTTGCTATTGTCATTAAAACAGGCGTATTTTCGTTGTACACAGCTTTAGAAAAGAAGTTCAACGGCGTAACCGCCCGGTGGCGCAGTGGTCTAAGCGCTGGCTACTGATCATTCGTCCGCGATGGGTTCGGGTTCGAATACCGGTGAGGCATTGATGTTGTGTTGGTTTTACGGCGCTGCCTCTATCCCTTCCCTGGAGTCAGTGGCCCTAAATTAGGTACGGGCGACTGCTTATTGCCCATTGAGTTGCTCACGGTGGTCGTTAAACCTCTAACAAAAAAACTCAAAGTAAAAAAAAATTAAATAGCGAAAGACAAATGTTAAAAAACCTTTTAACAGACGTTTTACTGGCACAAAGAGATAACCCCGTGTGAAATTGTGGTGATATCTCAGTGAAGCAGTGTTCTTAGAAAAGTGGCTCTTCCCAATTTGAAAAAAATATATCAATAGTATATACGTACATTTAACGGTGAGGCCGTGAGGGTATGCGGATTTTGCATTTTGCTGATCTTAAGATTAAGTCAAGCTCAAAGCGAAAGAGTACGTATATACTAATGGTATTCAGTCAGATAGAGACGAAGTCAAAAGCGTTGTTTTCCTTTTTGTACTTAAAGTTTAAACTTGCGTCAGGTATTGAAACAGTTATTTGTTGATAGTAAGCAATCAGTACTAATGGTAAACGTAAAATACTTTTCCAGCAGCATTACGTTTCTTTTGGTAAGGAAAAATTCAAAGTAAAATGTAGCCTTTGTGGAAAGAACAGCCAAACGCCAGGCAATACGACAAATAAAGATAATTTAAAACGACAGTATCCATTACATATCGTTGAAAATGCTATCAGAGAAAAAAGCTGAGCAGCCGCTCAAGTCTCAACTTTGTACTGCTTATTCAGCACCTGAGAAATTGTTACCACGATAGTGCCAAACACTATAAAAATATTATTTTACATACAAAACTGCAGAATTCTTTTGTTTAGATTTTGTGAACAGAAACAAACAAAAAATAATCACACAAGTCAAACAGAAAACGACAATTAGGCAGCTACGAATTAATTGGTTCTTCATGAAAAACATTTTTTTCGTGACTTTTGCTCACTCACTCCCTCACTTTGGAAAGATATCGTCAAGACGTTAGATTCGCCTTACTGGTGGTGCAGTGTTCTCAGCGCTGGCTTCTGACTATTCATCCGAAATAATTGCTTTTCTACGATTGCTTGTTGCTGCCTTTACGATTGTTGGTAAAAAAAAGTCAAGAAAACAAAAAGCACTTTCGCTAACAGGTAAATTTAAATTTTTAAAAGAATTTGACAAAAATACTGGATTGACTAAAGTAGGGATTGCAAAAATGTTGAATGTACCTGTGTCAACGCTGAAGACAATAGTGTCCGACAGAGTGAAAATAGAAGGCAAAGCCGCAGCTTGTGGAAGGTCTGCGTAGAAGAAGTTGCGCGTCCAAGATGGGAAATTCCCAGAAGTTGAAAACATTTTTTGTAATTTTTTAATCAATGCGGTGCCTTGAATATTTTTGTCAGTTGGCCAATGCTGACGGATAAAGTAAAATAAATTGTGCTAAAACTGGATGTAAAGGTCACGTGTTTTTCTATGGGCTGGTTGCACAGATTCAAGTTGCGTGGTGAAATATCATCCAAAGTTTTAAGTAGTGAGTCAAAAGATGTTCCATCAGAGTCTGTAGATGACGGTTTCCAGGATTTATACTGAAAAATAGATGAGTACAAACTGCAAGACATTTTTAATGTTGATGAGATAGGGTTATTCTTTCATCTGATGCCTAAAAGAACGTTATCATTTAAAGGTTATCAATATAAAGGTGGGAAATAAAGTAAAGATCGGCTCACTCTTTTACTTTACACAAATGCTGATGGAACTAAAAAACTTATAATGTTAGTTATAAGCGCGTCACAGAATCTACGGTGTTTTAAGAATAAGAAACACTTGCCATTATCGTATCAAGCAAACAAAAAAGCGTGGATAACGAGTGTCCTTTTCACTGAGTCTAGTGGCTCAAGATCATAGACAAAACGATGAAACGTCAAACCCGAAAGATTTTAATGTTTATGGACTAATGCACCGCCCATCCTCAAGTAACTGAATACTTACTTAACGTCAAGTTTATTTTCCCCCAAATTCCACCGGTTGATTACAACCCCTGGATCTTCGAATAATCCGGAACTTTTAAGTGTAAAACAGAAAGAATTTAGTCCAACTTGCAATTCAAAACATCAATGCAAGAAGTGTTCATCAAAAGATAAACATACCTCACGCAATGAACATGATATCTCTGGCATGGGCTCCAGCAAAATCAGAAACAATTAAAAATTGTTTCATCAAAGGAGGTTTTCCAATCTCGGAAGCAAACGAAACCGCCGTCAGTTCCCAAAAGCGATGAAGAAACTGTGGTTATGGATGATGAGGATTGGAAACTCCTAGGTGCAGACACAACCTTCGAGGAGTATGCAAATTGTGATGCTGACATGATCACTTCAAAACGATGTACAATAGAAGAATTAATAGACGTAAATTTGGAGAAAAAACTTTCCAGCAACAGTGATGAAGAAAGTGAAGAACCAGTTCGACCGTCCTTTCGAGATACAATGCATACATAGTTTTGATACACTGAGAAATGTCTTTGTCTTTCATGACAACACCAGTGAGTAGAGGTGGAGGTACTATTGATGGCACTATCGATAGTATCGATAATATCGTTCAACTCAGTACATCGATAGCGCATCGATGATTTTTCGAAACTATCGATAGTTTTACGTTTATCGATGATGTAAGTTTAAATCACGGTGGTGTGAACCATTCAGCTTCCACCGATGGCTTTGGTGACAGGAACGCTCATTTTCACCTCATTTATACTGGTGTCAAAAACATTGAGCCCAGCCGTATTGATATATTATGACACTATTCAAAAGCGTAAACGGTGAGGGTATGCGGTTTTTGCACTGTGCTGTTCTTCATGTAACGTCAAGCTCCAAGAAAAAGTGTCCGTTTCAGTAAGATAAAGACGAAGCCAGAAGCGTTGTTCTTGTTGTTTATAATGGAAGTTTAAAAGTGCGCCAGGTGCTGAAACAGTTATTTGTTGAAAGCAAGTAATCAATAATAATGTGCAAACGTAAAATATATTTTGTGCAACACTATTTTTTCTTTTTGTGTACGCAAAATGCAGGCTTTGCGGAAAGAACTACAAAACGTCTGGTAATAACGTCAAATCTTAGGAATAATTTAAAACGACAGCATTCAGCCGCTGTCGTTTTAAATGACCCCAGTTAAGCAACTGAGGAACAACACCACTAAAAGCTTTACTTATTCAGTTTCTTACGAATTATTGCCACGATTTTGCTAAACATTATACGAAAAAAAATGCTTTAATGCAGGACAGCAGAATTTTTTCTTTAGCTTTTGTTAACGGAAATATAAAAGATTCATACAATCAAACAGAAAATAAGAATTAAGGAGCCACACATTAGCTGGTTCTTTGGGCAAAGCATTTTGTCGGGCCTTTTCTCACTCACTTCAAGAGATTTTCTTCAAAACGTAGATTCCCCGCCCCGGTGGCGTAGTGGTCTAAGCGCTGGCTTCTGACTATTCGTGCGAGATGGGTCCGGATTCGTATCCCGTGAGGAATAGATGTTGTGGTTGTGTTTGTCTTACAACACTGGCTTCTTTATGCGTTCCCTAAAACCACGAGAACTAAATCAGGGACGAGCGAATACTTGCAGTAAGTCGAATTGCTCACGGTGGTTTTAAAACCACAAACAAAAAAAAACAAAAAAAATGTTAGATTCAAAATTTATCGGAGCTTAGCTTTTCGACAATATGGAAAAGTAATAAATTTTATTGTCAGAAATAATTTTTCATTTCGTAAAACAAATTTTTTCTCGAGAAACTTTGCCGACACACTATCGATAGTTTTTTTTTGACTAAAGAAAACTGTCGATTGTTCTCCACCTCTAATGTCATCTTTTACTGCTTCGTAATTTAGCATCATGCGCGTAAACAAGCGCTTTTGGAACCTTTTTATAAGTAAAACAGAAGTGTAAAAGTTCTGTCGTTTTGAAATGTAAAATTAAGATTTTGAATAAAATAGTAAAAGTTAAGTGCAAAAGTATCAAGGAACACGGAACAAATATTAAATCTGAAATTTGCAAAATAAAATATAAAAATATGTGCCCATTTTAAAATTATTTACACCTACCAAGAAAAGGGAACAATCCTACTATGCACGTTTTAAAAACATAAACTGTCACAATATATGGTATTGCCGAATCATTAGTAAATGTGAAAAATTAAAGTGCTTTAAAATTAAAACAACATTAATTTTTCTTCGATTGATTTATCCAGAATCACTGAAAAACGTTCAGTCCTAAATTTATATTGCCATTCCGAAGTTACATATAAACTGAAATAGCAAATAATGAGGGAAATCTACCGAATGACTTGTTTGGCTGTCATGGGCAATTTAAAATACCCTCGGTTGGATATGTCATGGATTCAATGGGACGATGATTTCGTTCTGCAAGACTTTCAGCCAAGCGGAAGTGATGGTTCCGGTCAACTATAGAAGTTTTACTACAGAAAAATCTTTCTTATGGTACCTCTCAATTTAATATCACATATGTATGATTGTGTAAAAGCGTAGGGCTGTGACCTGTAAGGAATATTTAGCACTTTGACATTTTTGGGAGGTAGTGGCAGCAATGTGTATGATGACCACAGCTTTATATATTAGAAAACTATCCTGCTAGAAATTGTCGTTTCTATCAGAAAGAAATATACAAACGTACAAGCTTACATAGTCTGATGTGTCGCTGATTCCTCAGAGCATTCAAGTGCTGGTTTCCTCTAGTGTAAACAAGCCCAACGCCCAACATGAAAGCAGACAACAAATACTTACATCAGTTTAGTACCTTGTGAAGAAAATGCGACGTATCTGGGATCCATCGTTTTCTGCTGTTGACGGCATTTCTGAACATTCACTTGTGTGTACAAAAGAAAACGATGAGACTTTTTTCTAATCCTGGAGTTTCCAGTTTTAGTTCTCCCGTGCACACCGTACACAGGATTGCCTGTGATAACGGGTTACGGTTGCATTAATTTCCCCAGACTGTTAGGATGCCTCGACGTCTGATCCGTTCATACACTGGCCTGCAAAAATTTAGGACGAGACGGTGTTTCGAATGTAACGTCATGCAGAAGTGCTCCACATCGTCTCAAATCATACCATAAGATCCCCAAGATGTAAGAATATGGGACACGTAAGCAAAACCGTCCAAAGAAGTAATCCAAGCGATACAAAGCCACTTTTTGAAAAGTTAGCTTCGAGCACAACTGGACAGAAGACAAAAACGTCCATGTGACAGGTGGCTGACAAGAAAAATCCAATCTTTAGTAGTGGATATGATCACTACTGACTGCGTTGCAGGATTAAACACGTCTGACCATGCTAAGGACGTGGTTGTCAAGGAGCTGTTGAGGCATCGCGGCCCAGTTCTCTTATAGTGCCAATCGCAGCTGCGGAATCGTTGCTGGAGGCTGGTGACGCACTGCCAAGCGTCTGCCGAGAAGGTCCCACACGTGTTCTATTCAATTTAGGTCCGGGGACCTTGAGAGCCAATCCATGCGTTGAATATCATCACTCTCCAACAGCTTTGCGACAGCCACTGTACGATGAGCTGTAGCGTTGTCGTTCATGAAGAGGAACTCAGGACCCACAGCACCACTAAACAGACGCACGTTAGGCAGGAGAACCTCGGTACAATAGCGGACACCAGTGAGTGACCCTCCTTGGAAGATGTGGAGGTCAGTACGGTTACCAAGCATGATACCGATCCAAACGAGAACTCCGCCACCTCCAAACCGGTCCCTTTCGATGATGTTGGAAATGTGATTGCGTGTTCCCTGCTCTCTCCAGATATGTATACGTCCAGAGTCGCTAGTCAGAATAAATCGGCTCTCATCTGTAAAGAGAACTTGACCCCATTGATGATGTGTAGAGTTTTTCTGTTACTGGCACCACAGAAACCGCCGTCTCCGATGAGTAGGCGTGAATGGCACACACCGTACTGGTTGTCGTCCAAATAGAACACCTTTGTGCAGCCTCCTGGCCACGGTAAAACGCGATAACGACCGTCCAGTTTTCTATTGAATATGCCTTGCTATTTCTCCCGCTGTGTGTCGTCTGTCTCTTCTCGCCTGTAGGACAATATACCGGTTGTCCGCCGCCGTGGTTTCTCGTAAACGACCACTGCTAAACTCTCGGACAGCTGTTCCCGTCTTTTGAAATGATCTCTCCAAGCTCGTGAAACGATGCTGTGAGGGATCTCGAACTCCTCGGCCACACTAGTCACACTTCGACCTTCTTCCAACTACCAAATGACGCGACCTCGGGTAAAGTCATTCAGTAGTCGTCTACTGGATTGCGTGTTGGCCAAATCACACGGTGGCAGTAACTCGACGTCGTTCAAACCGATGTACACCGTGCAAACGCTTTCTCCGTATTCCTGAGCGTACACCGCCCGTCATGCTGCATATATGCGCATGCCCTACCGTACCGGACCCTAGTCTATCTCCTGAGCTGTCTTTGGGTCCGTTCTGCCTGCTCGTTCCGCTGTTATGCTAATTTGTCCTCTTCGCCCTTAATTTTTGCAAACCAGTGTACTTACTACAAGAAGTTCAGCGAGTTTCACAGAGTTTGTATGAAGATGCTGAGAGAGGTCAGTAAATCAAATCGTCCTATCGGCAGGAACTTGCTTCGGGGTTTAGAGGAAATCTAACGATGTGGGCACCAGTGGATCGAGGGCTGTATCAGCCCCAGGAAAACGATAGAACGACATGATCGAGCGATTGTGAGAACCACACGAACGGAACCGAATTCGTCGCTGTGAACCAATCGTGGCCATGATGCATTGTCTAGAGGTACAAAAGTGGTCATCCGGGCCGTTGATAGGCGACTTCCCGCACGGGGAAACATTCTAGGAGACCTACCACTCATCATCAAGCCTCTCCGTCAGCGGTTCCAGTTGTCTGCCTACAACTGGTCATCAAGCCCCGACGTCACCGGTGGCCGTGGTGCAATGCACGACCGAAGGATGATTGTGTTAAGTGTCGTCGTGTTGTTAAAAGTGATGAGTAACGATTTGTACTTGCCGCCGATGACCAGCGCATAGGTGTCTGGAGACCGGCGGCCAAAACATGGATCGTGCCTTTACTGTGGAACGGTACACGGCTTGTACACCAGGAGGTACTTTTGGAGAGACATTACCTGGTATAGCAAGATATATTTGTTAGTCATCCGAACCACACGCGAACGACTCAAAAATAAGTCTACTACATTCAAACATCAGTTGTTTTACCCTTCCTGTCGCAACATCAGAGACCAATGTTTCAGGAGGATAATGCCCTGACGCACACACCAAGGCTTTCCCAGGCAGGCTTTTTGTAATGTCGACATCCTTCCGTTGCAAGTCAGATCTCTCGACCTATGACCGACCGAACATGCTTAGGGCATGTAATTACCCAACCTATTCCCATTGCGGAGTGCCGCGAACAGGCCTGCAATTTAGGCTCCACAGAAAAGGAAATCATTTCATTTTCAGAGCATTTTGGTCAATTATTCGGATAAAATAGCTACACGAGTGGAACAACTCGGTACGCTGTAGCGCAAAGGTTGCCTCGGATACAAGCGGCTATCCGACATGGCAGAGATCGCAATTTCGATATCATCTATACTACAGGACAGTATTCATGAAGGGTGAGTTTACTTTGTATCCGTGCAAGAGGTGGCGCTACAGCATACTGGCTTGTTCCATTCGTGTATATCTTTTATCCGAATAAATGACTCAACTACTTTGGAATTGGAATTGATATCTCAGATGTTAGAACAAAAGAAGGGCCTCTATCACACCAAGACTTGTCTGCAAGCTCTCCCGGATGCCGTTTGCTTCAGAAAGCCTTCAGTCTCGTGTCCCTTTGCGGCTACTTCTGTTGATCTTCAACCACACACTTGAGCCGCTCATATTAGGTCAAAATGGAGACATCGGTGTAACGAATGGTACCATGTGCTGCCATTCATCAGGGATGACTGGCATGTCGGTAATCACCTAGCTGTGATTTCCGTCAAATCGCGGTTCCAACATAACGATCTATGATGAAAGTTTCCTGTTACGCAGACAGCATAACGAAATGCTCATTGAGGCATACACTTGACAACGGGTGTTCTGGTGTGAGATTCCATTTGGTTCCATTAGCAACCTTGCAGTCTCAACTTTCTAAGAAACATGTTCAGCCTTCCGTGCATCACGCGAATTGTGCAATTTGACATGGTTTCATAATTGCAGACGACACTCTATGCCATCTTTCAAATGGACAATGAATGTGCACGTAATGCCCAACATCTCGTGGACACCCGACAGTTGCCAAATCTTTCACGGCCTTCGAGCTTGACTGAATTCTTCTGAGAGAGAGTAAAATATTGTGGCTTGACAGCATGCTACGAGGATTCCACTGCTGTCTTCCTGGACATTAGCAAGTCGTTTCACAGCGTTTGGCTTGACCAAATCCTACACAAAATGCAGAAGCTTCGATTTCTTTGCACACTTGTTGAGCTTATTGGCTCGTTGCTCAACAGCCGCAATTTCACTGTTAAGATTACTGGTGAGCTTTCTTCGGAAAAGAAGATTTAGGCTGGCGTTCCTCAGGCTTTGATTCTTGGACAAACGCCGTTCTCCATTTATCTGCACGACTTTCCCAAACCCAAACATGGGCAGTTCACCATGTACGCAGATGATACAGCTGTTGTCATCAGGTCCCTGAACAAAAGCAGAGCAGTGAACCTTCTCCAGGACTTTCTCTCTCAGCTGGAAACATACTACACTAACTGGCGGATCAAGATCAATCCGTCTAAGAGCAGTGCGCCGTTGTTTTTGGATCTCTCCAAGGAGTACCGAAACTCGTTATATTTCAAGAGACAATCCCATAGTCTACCTCCACTAAGTACCAAGGGATTCAACTAGACTGTTGACTTTCGTGGGGGACGAACACGAGCCACCACACGAATAAAGCTAGACAATGCCTTGGGCAGCTAGCCCCACTACTACGCCGCAGAAGTTTCCTTACAATACGGCACTAAGTACTGCTGTATAAGACGGCAGTCAAGCCTGTGCTTACCTACGCCTCCTCCATCTGGATTATTATTAGAAGGAATCAGCGAGAGAGAATCGAGAGGGTGCAAAGCCGAGCACTTCAAATGATCATTGGGCCCCCACCTTCCCTTGGACCGCACTTCGGAACCTGAGGTACAAACTTGGAATCGAAGAGGTATGTGAGTTTTCCACCAGACACGCCACGAAGTTCTTCAAGAAAGCGGAAACTCACCCTAATGAACTTGTGAAGGGTGCGGTTGACTACAATCCCAGCGAATACCTTAGGTATCCCAGAACAAAGGCGGCGACCGTTGATCCCCCATAACGGAGAGAGTAAGTATGCGAACATTGGTGGGTGTTAGACAAACCACCACACCGGTTTTTTTGGGGTTTCTTTTTTCAGATCGGCATCCAGACATTGAAATGAAATCTGCTCGTGCATTTGGTTTTGGTCTCGTTTAGTTGCAGTGATCCCCTGGTGCGTAGGCGGCCGGGTGGTGTTGTGGTTCTCTTGTGCGGTGCTTGGTTCCAATTGCACCCGTTCCCACTAGATTGGTGTTACCATTCACAGTATGAAAAAGTATCACCCTTCACTTTTACTCAAGTTTTCCGTTTATCCTTCCTATTAAGCTCCCTTACCCAGATCTATTAGCTTCCTATTCCTAAGGGTAGTTTTAGACCTGGGGTCAGACACTCCCTTCCTAAAACTTCTTCAAATATCGTATTATCGTGATTTGCAAATTAACGTAGGCCCAAATCTAAGACAACGTAGTTTAGGAATACAACGCGATGGTTCAGGGTTCGCCTTACGTTAAATTGCAAAGCTGTGCTACTTGGTATTTACACTGGCGGAAAATAAATCCCAGCACCACAAAAAAATAGTTGTAGAGGAATGAAATGGCGCTAATACATTTGTATAGGTAACATATTTAATCGATTAAGGTTTCAACATCACAGCTTAATGTAAGCGCGAGAAGAGCCATTCTAAATGTGAAATGCTGGTACATTAATAACCAGTGTAACCGCCATAATGTTGAATGCAAGCACGCAAACGTTCATGCATTGTGTCGTACAGGTGGTGGAAGTCAGTTTGTGGGAGGAAGTTCCATGCCTGTTGCACTTGGTCGGTCAATACAGCGACGGTTAATGCTGGTTGGGGGTGACGCTGCAGTTGTCGTCCAATGATGTCCCATACGTGCCCGATTGGTGAAAGATCTGGAGATCTAGCAGGCCACAACATGTCGACACTCTGTAGAGCATGTTGGGTTTCAACAGCGGTATGCGGGCGAGCGTTCTCCTGTTGGAAAACACCCCCTGGAATGGTGTTCATGAGTGGCAACACAACAGGTTAAATCACCAGACCGACGTACAACTGTGGCATCAGGGTGCGTGGGATAACCACGAGAGTGCTCCTGCTGTCATAGGAAATTGCTCCCCAGACCATAACTCCAGGTGTAGGTCCAGTGTGTCACGGCCGCAGACAGGTTGGTTGCAGGCGCTCACCTGGCCTCCTTCTAACCAACACACGGCCATCACTGGCACCCAGGCACAACCGGCTTTCATCAGAAAACACAACAGATCTCTACTCCGTCCTCCAATGAGCTCTAGCTTGACACCACTGACGTCGCAAATGGCTTGGAGCTGTCCTTCAAGTAACCGATTTGTAACAGTTTGTTGTGTCACTGTGGTGGACCCTGCAGCTCGAATTGCTGCCGCAGACGCAGTATGATGCGCCACGGCCATACGCCGCACACGGCGGTCTTCCATCTCAGTAGTGCCACGTGGCCGGCCGGAACCAGGACTTCTTGAGGCAGTACCTTCCCTTGACCACCGCTGCCAACAATCATGCACAGTGGCTACATTCCTGCAAAGTCGTTCTGTAATATTGCGGAAAGAAAATCCACCTTCTCGTAGCCCTATTACACGACCTCGTTCAAACTCCATGAGCTGTTGATAATGGCTTCTTCGTCTTGTTAAAGACATTCTTGACTAACATCAACACCCTACGTCGAATCTCAACGATAACTAACGCTCACGAACGTTACAGCGCTTATTTACAGCGGGAGTGTATATATATATATGGAATCACAATTAACAGAAAGACATCCCAGACCACTGACCACTCCCTTCATTTTCAGGTTTCATGTAGGTGCACATAAATTCTGAAGGGCTGAAAAGTTACGTCCTTAGTAATTTACAAATTTGGGCACCCAGTCCCCGAACCCGAAAAGAAGGAAAATAAAACCATTCCAAAAACTACCATAACATAAAATCCTACCTTGAAATTAAGTAGATGCTAGCAGCGATGTGAGCACCAGACTGCAATGCAGTGATAGTAAGAAGGGGTCCCAGTGATGTAGGGCGTGGCCAGTAGTCAGGGATGTCTGTCCATGAAAAAGTGGTTCCCGGCTACTTATCTCCGAATTATTTACTACTGATGTCTTTATTTTTCGTTTTTTCGGTTTTGGTGTCTTTGTTTGGTTTAGTGAGGAAGAATACATCTTGAATGGATTGAATCTTATACATAAAGTATATCATCATCATCATCATTGTCAACCATTATCAATCCACTGCTGGACGAAGGTCTCCCCAAGTTTCCTCCACAACGGTCTGTCTTGTGCCAGTCTCCTCCATGTCACCCCTGCATACTTTCGAATTTCATCCACCCATCTCCCATGTGGTCTTCTTCTGGGTCTTTTCTTGTCACTTGGAATCCATTCTAAAATTTCGGCTGTCCATCGATGGTCTATCCTTCTGGCAGTATGTCCAGCCCATTGCCATTTCAGGGATTTAACTTCGATCATGATGTCTTCCACTCTTGTCATTTTTCGGATCCACGAGTTCCTCTTCTTATCTGTCCTGGTTACACCAAGCATGCACCTCTCTATGCTACTTTGAGTTGTCTGCAGCCTTTGTATGTCTCTTTTAGAGAAGTTCCAAGTCTCTGCACCATACGTAAGCCCTGGAAGGATATTCAAAAAACACTTTTCTTTAAAAACATACTGGCATATTGCACTTGAAAATTCTGCTGTTTCTTCTAAAAGCTCTTCAGCAAATTTTGTACTTCGATTAATTTCTTCATCAATGTGTCCCTCACTTGATATCTGCTGTCCAAGATAAAGGTACGTGTCTGTTATCTCCAGCTTTTCTCCATCAATCGATAAATCCTTATTTCTTGTAAAAGCATTGAACATCACTTTTGTCTTCTGAAAGTTCATTTTAATCCCACTTCTATACTCTTGTCACCAAGTTCCGTGATCATACTCTGCAGCGGTGATGGGGTAGTTGCAAAAATGACTACATCATCAGCAAAACGAAAGTGGGTTAGATAATCTCCATTGATCTTTATCCCTTTGTTTTCCCAGTGATTGAAACACATTTTCCAATCTGGCATTAAAGAGCTGCGGAGATATGGTGTCACCTTGTCTCACTCCCTTTCCAATTTTTATGTGTGTTTTAATTTCAAACAGACGAATCTTTGCACTTTCATTTTCATAGATGTTACTAATGATAATAATGTACGCATCTTCAGTACCGCAGGATTTCAGAGCTATTGTAACTACTGATGGTTTCACCGAATCAAAGGCTTCTTCATAATCGATAAAATAGATGCACAATGGAAGTTCATATTCCCCCGCTATTTCAATTAGTTCTTTCAGTACGTGGATATGATCTATTGTACTGTAGCCACTCCTTAATCTGGCTGGTTCTCTCGGTTGAGCCATGTCCTGTGTTATCTTCAAACGGTTTGAAAGAACTTTAGTGAAGATTTTATAATCCACTGATAGGAGGCTGATAGGTCTGTAGTTCCCTAGATCCTCAATGTCACCTTTTTTATGTAGCAGGATCATTGTAGCGTTGTTCCAATCCTCAGGAATCTTCCCTTCATCAAGGCACCGAGTTAAAATTTGGGCGAGTACTGTTTCGATTTCTCCACTTGCTCCTTGTATGATGTCTGCAGTACTTCCATCTTCTCCTGGAGCTTTTACCCGTTTCATGTTCTTGAATGCATGTGCAACTTCTGCAGGGAGGACTGGAAGAACTCTGCTACTGGTACCTTTCATGATGTCTGGAGTACATGCATCATCCCTTTCATATAATTTGGAGTAGAAATCTCTCACTCTTGTCAAAATTTTGCCTTTGTTTCTTGTTACAGAACCATCTTCTTTTCTCCGTGTCATAATCTGTTTTCTTCCATTGCTGAGAAGTCCCTTTGCTATCTTTTAGCTTTGGTTGTTTTCAATTGCTTTCCTCACTAGCTCACAGTTGAATTTCCTTACGTCTTCAGTGATACTTTCTCGTGCTGTCTTGGATAGCTCTATATATTCCACTTTCGAAGTCACATCTTCTTTAGTTGTCCTCATCTCTCTTCTTTTTTGCATCAATATTTTGGTTTTTCCTGATAATTTGTTCACATGCAACTTGTTGTTAGACCCAGCTAATTTTGTAGCTGTTTCCATAACAGCTTTATTTACGTTTCTGTTAACTTCAGAAATATCCACTTCTTCCGATGTTAGGCCTTCTAAAGCAGAGAATCTATTGTTCAGTTCCTACTTGAAGGCATTATGGAGTTTTTTATGGTTGGTTATGTCAATACAGTTTGTTCACTACCTGTGTTGAACTTGTTTAGCACACTGCAGTCTTCTATGACGAATTTTTTGTTACACATAATAAAATCAATTTCCCTTTTCGTCCCATTTGAATGTCTCCATGTCCACTTTCTGTGTGGCTTTTTCTTGAAAAAGGAATTCATGATGAAAAACCCTTCTACGTCTGCAAACTCAACGAGAGTATTTCCACGCTGGTTTCTGTTGCCGTGACCGAATTTAAACACTGACGTTTCATTCTGTTGCCGTTGCCCTATTTTTGCATTGAAATCTCCCATAATCAAGTGCTGCTTACCTTTATTATTTAGATGACAAATTTCCTCATAAAACTTCAATTTCTTCTTCAGGATGACTTGTGGTGGGTGTATAAGTTTGAATAATCTGAGTCTCGTATCTTTTCGAGAGTTGGTTAACGAGACGTGCAGCTCTGTCAGAAGAACTTTCAACTTCTACAACTTTATCCTTCAGTTTCTGGTTTATTATAACACCACAAGTTCTGCCAGTACCTGTCGCACGATAGTAGAAGAGATGTTCACTTTTGAGGTTAATGAGACCTTCTTTTCTCCTTAGCTCACTTAGCCCGAAGATGTCCCACTTGATCCTTTGTAGTTCCTCTTCCAGTTCAAGAAGCCTTGAATCAGAAGATAGGGAGCGTCCATTATACGTAGCCGAGTTCATCATCAGATGGCAGCCTAGTCTGGTACTCCGGGGACTCTTAGCACCCTCTGCCTTCATGTCGCACTGGCCGCTGCCTTGGCCAGGTAAATTCCAGCTGCCGGAGACTGAGGGCCAGGATTTAAGTTGTTTAGTCATTTTAGAGGGATTTAGCCATAACTCACCACGCTGGCCAAGCGGGTTGGTGAGTGTGGGATAGCATTTCCTCTAATCCCGATGGTATACGCGTATCGCTATTGGCGGTCGTCAGAGCCTCTTGAGTGGGAACAGGATGCACAACGAGAAGGCGGGGTTGATATTTGTCAAGGAGAGCCTGTGATGTTGCGCATCACCTGACCTTACATCCCTCTGAAAGGTATAACTACATATAAAATTAACCGCACTCTTGATGAGCACTCACACTGGTCGGCTTTTTTTTTCATCTAGCACGAGCAATTAACATGCGCACTGTGGACTATATAGAGGGAAGTCGAAACCTACCTCACTTGCACTCGTGCACGCAAACACTATTGTTGAAAGTAGGTAGTCACCCCTTTGACATCACGTACGCATCTACGCGTACCGATATCGTAGACAAGATGCGAACCCAGTGGTTTTACTTTTCAGAGCCCTACAGGTAAACAAATGTGTGCTGCTCCGCATTACAAGTCATCCGTCATAGCCACTCGAGGCTTTGTACTTTCATCCCTGAAGCTAACCACAATGCTGCTTTTTTGGCATAAATTACTTCCACATCTTGCCAGTCCTATGTAAAACCAGGCACCAGGAAAAAGGTAACTCCCACCTGCTTTTTTTCTCGAGGTAACGCCAGCAGCCAAATAGTTTTTTTATTCTTGTGGCTCACTTCTTCGGACATAAGCTTTAAATCTGCTGCAAAACACAGAGCTAGATCATTCCAGATCCGGCTCCACGATTCCAGCTCCTTCATGAGCTTGTTCAACGCTGTCCGTTTTAAGTAATTCCCATTTCGCCAAAGAGCTACTTTCTCCATCGTAGTGGTCTTTTTCTGAAAGCATTGAGCACGATGCGACAATGCTGAAAATGCACAGCTCTGGTCTTGAAATAAATAGCGGTCGGATTGAGGATAGTAGGCACAAATATATATCTAACTGATACTTCTTTGTCTTGCCAAGGTTCGTCATCGGAAACGCCATAAACTTTCTCCATTCACGATGCATTTTTATCACAGCTGTATGCGAACAGTTCACAAATTGCGCTGTTTCAGAAATACTACAATCCTAGCCGAAAAGCCGTTAATCAGCCCTCTTTGCAAAGCATATAAATCTCTCCTTTTATCAATGACAGCACACAGAGATATGTTTTCAAATTGCTTACGGTATACCTTATATACCTTGCAAGCCAGCTCACGACACGCGTCTTCTTTCATTGGTTACGCACTGTTGACTTTAAAAGTAGGAGTTGGTCACAATAATACGACTGGAAAGTGTATATAAATACGGATGAGCCATTTCATTATGACCCCTTCCCCTCCCAAAGCCTAGAGAAACGACCGCATTGGAGACCGAACGGTGGCTCAGGCGAAGTTCACATAGCAGGATATATGCAACCGGAGGAACAGATTTCCGTTAGTAGAGATTTTGGAGTCAGAAAAGGAAAAGCTGCGGATTTATCGGAGTTTGATAAAATACAAATTGTGATGGCACTGCGCAAGGGAAATATGATTTTGGAAACGGCATGGCTTGCTAGTTGTTCACGTGCAGCTTTAGTGAGTACGTATTAAAAGTGGTGCACAGATAGCCAAAAGACACGCCGTCCTCCAGTCGTGTGTCTTCCGCAGCTCGCTGATGCCAAATGGGAGCTGACACTTTCGTGCATTGTTCACAGTGACTGCAGGGCAACAGTGCGACAAATTACTTGCAGCTACAACAGTGGTGATCAGGGAAACGTGTCACAGCACACAGTTCATCACATTCTTCTCGGCACGTCATCACCAACGACGCATGACATGGGCCCAAGATAATCGAGATTAGACCTTGGATCATTAGAAACAAGTAGCCAGGTCTGACGAATCAAGATTTCTTGTGCATCACGTAGACGGCCGGGGGCGGACACGCCCATTACCAACCAATGGAACCTAGAGGCACTGTTGGGAAAAAACAGTCCAGCTGCTGCAGTGATATGCTGTTGGCGATGTTCTCTTGGAACACCTTAGGCCCTATTATCCGAATAGCACTATCCCTGACAGCTGTCAGGTAACCTAGCTGATAAGCATTATCTGCACCGTCCAAATGCGGACTCTGCAGCAATAAAGGAGTTTTCTCAAGAAGTAGTAGTGAAGGCTTTGCGAGAGGAATCTTTCCATGATCCGGCTGTCTTTTACCCGGACAAAATCGGTGCAGAGACCGGTAGGGGTCTGCCGCTACCACGGGACCTGCAGTTCCCGTGGTAGGGGTCTGCCGCTACCACGGGAACTGCAGGTACCGATTTGTTCGCCAGCACGAAGTTGTAGGGGCCGAAACCCTTTATTAATTCCTGACTAAGCGTACAGACGCATATATGCACTCGGGGTACCGTGCTATGGGAAAGGTCCTAGGTTTTCACGAGTCCCTCACAGTGCTAAAATAGAAATATTTACAATTTCTTTACAGCGCAAAACTTGGTTCTTGTGCTGCGAAAACGACCTTAGGACGAGGTCGATTTTGCTCCCTGGGCATCGTTGCTGACAAAGTTCTCCCATTCATGGCAACTCTGTTCCCTTCTGGTAATGGTGATTAACAGCAAGATACTGCGTAATGCCAAACTGCCAGGATCGTATAGCAATGGCTCGAGGAACATGCTGCTGAATTTCTGTTAGGGCCCTGGTATTTAATTTCACCTGACATAAGCCCAATAGAACATTTGAGGTTCGACTTAAAATAGCCGCTTTGCACTAAATCACCCCACCGCGAAATGTTCAGGAACTAGAGGACCTACTGTTGACATTATGGTACCAGGTACGCCAGGATATATGTCGCCACCTCACTGAATTGATGCCTCGCAGAGTGACCATTGTTTTGTGAGCTTAATTGGGTACTACACCTTATTAGGCAGGTGGTCATAACGTAATGTCTCAGCAGTGTATATTTACATATTCTTTTCACAGAATGTTAGGTGTTACGGATTCGAAGAGAAAACGTGGGGATATTGAAATTCAGCTGCTACTGGAGATCGGTTTTCAGTGGTTGTAGCATCACGATAAGGAAGCACGTGTCGCGTATGCTCCGATAAAGGTACTCTGAGTGAAGTGGAAAAAGGCTTGTTTCACCACTTGGTCTTGGAGGTTTCTCACTTTATTGCATTTAGTGTGGGAGATTGACTTTAAATGATGTCCAGACGACGTTTAAGCATGGACAACAAAGCAAGGATGTTAGCATTTTACATACACATGTACAGAAGATCCATGTGACTGCTGCTTTATCAGTTTCAGAAATTGCAGTACGTTGGATTCACACAAGTTTGCTACTGCGCGGAAACGTTGCAGGACTGATCGCCCAAGAACAACCGCCAGGACACTACATCTTTACCTGATACTGAGTGCTAGTAGAAGGTCTAATATCACCAGTAGCTTTCTCCGGGTAGCTTTTCGAGCTAGTTATGTTATTATCGTATGCATTCTCTAACGGCACGAAACAAATTCACAAGCACGGAGTCAGAACAAGGAAGCCACTATGATGCATAGCATTGACGTCAGCTTCCGGTCGTTAAACAGTACATGCCATGGTACATATAAACAGTGTAGCGCCATATATTTTTACAGACGAATCCCATTTCGATCTTTATTCTGACAGTTGGCGAGGACATGTGTGGATGATATAGATACCATAATGCAATGACACTAATTGCTGTTAGTCCAGAATTACAAATGGTTGCCAGTTTTTTACTGACAGGAGTGCGTTTTAACAGCCGTACTTCTTTCTATATTTGTAAAGCCAACATGAATGTCTCAGTGTAGGAAAACCAGATATTTGTGTCCATTGTATCATTTTCTCACCCTGCTATTGGACATGCATTCCGTGATCTTAATAACAATGAAAAAGCTAGCATGGTTGGAGTCTTCTTCAGGAGCTGGTGGATCCTGGTATTGAATGGTTACAACTGCCTCGAAAGTCTCCTGACATAAATTCAATGGGAAACATTTGGGGCTCTGCACAGCGACACCTGAATATCCACGTTTATTTCTCCAGTACACTCGCAAACCACTGTAATGTGTTGCCTTTGACATGGGACGAGTTTCCTCTAGACATTCATCAATAATTTCATTGCATGTATTCCTCGTAAGTGCCAACACGTTCTTTGACACAGAGATTGTGTTACCGGGTACTGAAATTGAGAGTCACGCGCATTCTCCCAATTTACAATTTTGTTTACCTTTCAGTGCTATTTTTTGTGCGCAGACATTGTTCAATATCTTGTTTTTGTAAACACGCTTTTTATCAAAGAAAAACTTTGATCTGCTGAAGATCAAGTGACTACAACAAATTATTCAGACGATAATTGCCTGTCTTAATCCTTTGTTAATTACCAGTCTTAAATCATTTTGTTTGCCTAACATTGTTATTTACCTTTTAAAAACGTGAACTATTTATTCTCCTGGTGAAAATGCTTTCATTTGGTAACACTACATTGGATTTAATAAAGCAGAAAACTCAAGTAATTTTAATAGCATACAAAGGTATGTTCTCTGTATCGTCTCTCTCATTCCAAATCGAAGACATTGAAGAGAACTGACAGCAACATAACGTAAATTGCAAAATAGGACAAAAGTTAGTCTGAATATATAAAAATAAAAATGCTTAATGTATTTCATAAAAAATATACCGGCGTTTCTTAAAATTAATATAGATTTATTTTGTGAAAATAATCCATTCGCTGAATTGAAGTTATATTTTTAAAATATATTTTTTCAAAAGTATTTTTTTCTAATAAATATTTTAAATGCAGGTTAAGCACAAGTATCCTATTATTTTGGGATTCGTGCCTCTCAATAACTTGTTGAATGACAAAAATACTAAATTATTGCAGTCTTAGGTGTCGGACGGATCCGAAGAATTGTTTCGCATATTAAAACTGTAAAAATGTGTGTGTGTGTGTGTGTGTGTGTGTGAGAGAGATATACGTAGAGAAAAGATTGATACATATTAATAATGTTATCTCATCTTAGTCAAACAAGGGTTGCGCGAACGCAGACCCCGCTAACAAAAATTATGCACCCCAATCACCCGCAATTTGCGAATGTGGCAAACGTCAATTGCGAATGTGGCAAACGGCTTCAGTTCAGGAGAATGCAGTTGTTGATCAACGTATCCCCAGTGCCAGGTAAGTATGAAACTTTGATTTTGAGTTAATTATATATCTTATTTTTGCCATATTACACTAAACGAAAATCGCAGTAGTAAATAAACATTGTAGAAAGTACAGGAATATATATATTTATCCTTCCACACAAAATTAAAGTAAATTAATTAATTGACTATCGTTATGGCCCAATTTTCTAATTGCTAGCTTCGTGTCTGTGTGTTAAGCGACAGGTGTGGGCCCAAATTTGCAATGCCGCCGATCTAATTCAGAATCATTCCATTCCCTTCTCCATCGTACCCAAACCCAATGCGTGGATGACCGAGGGAAATTGGCGTTAGATATCTATGCCGTTACAGTGGATGTTTTCCTCATCTCTACATTCGCTGTCAACTCTTAATGCAGCTTCTCTATCACGACGCAATTCTACTTACTTCCGGCTGAAATGGGTTCAGTCTGATGCAATGGTCGAAGAAGCAACTTGTGTGCGTAAACTCCTGAAAGCAACAACAATAATAATAATAAAGTGATTATAGTCATTACCCTGCTATTTTTAGTTCTTCGGTTGAGTCCATGCATTTTTGTAAGTATACTTTTCAAAGTTTTACGATGCAAAGTGGAAGTGATTGTACATTTCAAATCATTGATTTTTTCGTAGTTTATTGCTGTCCCGACGTAAACTGATATTCGTTCGTGCAATATACGGGGTTGGAAATTACTTAGTGAGAAACGTATTACAGAGGAGACGGAAGTCTTCCAAAAGAATCTAACGGGTATTAACTATCAATGTAACTTCCCGACGTAGACCTGCGTAGAATGGTTTAATCCTCTCAAGAACAGCTTATGTGCAGTACAGACGCAAACACACCTCGTATTTAGTAAACGATTTGAAGCCATGTTTCAAATTTCGAGCAGCGTTGTTGGCTAAAAGTGGATGTTGCTTGATGTCGTACCGTGAAGGAATGCTATGACGGAATACAACAAGCTTGTGGAGTAAAGTGTGTACAGTATAGTACGGTAACAAAGTGGGTGGCAGCTTTCATAAAAAAGGACTAAAAAACGTGGTTGATGCTGCTGGACACGGACATCTCTGGATGAATGAAACTGAAATGGTCGCTTTGTATGCATTGTTTTATAATGACTAGCGGTTGACAATTCGCAAAATTGCGCACGAGAGTAAGCCTTTCGATTCGACACTGTTGCACATTTTGAAAAAAACACACGAGTAAGCATGAGAAAAATCGCATCACGTTGGGTGCCGTGATGTTGTAAAACGGCAACGTTACGAGGCAGCGCGACTCCTTTCGGAATGGTATGAGTGTGAATAGGACACATTTCTACAGTGTATCCTACGGGAACCGCAGAAATGAGAGAGGTGTTATGAACCCAAACTCAAATGCCAGTCTAATGAATGGAGGCATTACGGTTCGCCGCGCCGAAAAAATGTTCGAAATAACCAGATAATTGTTATAGCAGAGGTCATCGCCTTTTATGGCTGGGATGGCGCCGCAGTAGCACATGCAGTACTTTGAGAACATACGGTATATGCAGAGTATTATGCACTTTTTCTCGAATAAAACCGGCGTCCAACTCACCGGAACAATCTGGATCATTTCCTGGAGCGTACTGTAATATTTTTGCATGATAACGTCAGCTGCCATATTGCTGGCGTTGTCGCCGACCAGTTCTGTCAATCGTGTTGGGAACTGTTGTACCACTCTCCCTATTCGCCTGACTTAAGTTCCTCTGACTTTAATTTGTTTTCTGAGACGAAAGCATCGCTTCTGGTATTATTTTCCAGACCACCAATATTTTAACATCGTAGATCCGTCCATGGTGATGATCAATACTCATCGCCTTGTTGACGGCATAGAGTGACTTCGACACAGATGGCAGTGGGTTTTCTATTATGCCGGCGACTATATAGAAGGGATGTATCGCAGATGAGTCGGTTCCTACGTTATATTCTAATGCTATCATTACGTTCTCACGTAAACATTTTAAGCCTCTGTATTTCCTTGCAAAGACCTGTTGTGACGCCATTCCTGTTACGTTAAGTATCACCAAGCATTTTCCAACATGATAATTCCTGGCGGCACACGGCGCGCAGATAAGACGCCTGCTTTTGTAATGTGGACACCCATCCATGGCCAGTCTGATTGCTCGACCTCTCACTGATTAAACATATTTGGACATGATGGTAAGCCACCTACGCCTACCATGGAATTTCGGCTAAACGGCCCGTAATATGGACACCATCTAGAATTCTGCACCCCAGAACAGCTTCAGTGAACTGTAGACGTCTATGCCCCATCGGTAACCTCTTGTATCCGAACAAGAGGTGAGGCTACAACATACTGATTTGTTCTACTCGTGTAGCTGTTTTATCCAAATAAATTTCTCAGCTACTCTGAAATTGCAACCATTTCATTTCTTATACATGTGCATCGCTCCCATCAATTTTCATTTCGATTGTATCATTCCTTGTTGGTGCTTTCTCTTTTTGGCAAAGAATTTATTTTTCATCCTAACATTGACTCCTTTTAAACCAGCTAAAAAACTCAATGACTGACTTAGAAAGGCAAAGAGCAGAGAGGGAAACACCTAGCATCTTCTTTAAGTGCAAATAAAAGAAGCCTGCTAACAGCCAAACAGCGCTTATTTAGCTCAATTATTGTACTTCGCTACATATAAACAGAAATTGAGAAATATTTAAGGGTTGGGTGAATTGTTCAAATTTATGATTTCCAATAAATAATTCCTTACATTTACAGGTGTCGCGTTTTGCGAAAGCTTCTGCTTACATTCTAGAAAATAAGCCATTAATATTTACCCCTTTGATATCAGTTGTACAGAGCCTACAGCTGCCACAAATATTAAAAGCTCGCTTCGTATCATCTATTCCCTAGTCCGTGACGGAAGTCGCTACGGAGAAAGCGCAGTCATCCCTGACAGGAAAACCAAAACAATAATGAGCAGAAACAACTGACTCAAACACCTTTTCTATTATTTCTTAAGTTTCTCGAAATTGGTGCAGGACTTTTTGCTTGTAACGATTTACACAGGATTTGAGTATATCTACCCCTTAAATTACCATTTAGAATAGCAAAGCTGAGGGAAAACCAATGCTTTCCGATGTGCAAGTTCCATTGGTCCAGCAGCGTACTTCTAACTTCTTAGACAGCGAACACAACTTTTAGAGCTGGTTTCAACTCTTTTACGAAACTCTAATTAATTCGTCCCAGCCCGTTAAAAGTAAAGCCAAACTTCCATTTGAAATGCAATGTAACATGTCAAACTTTACCTCATCAGGGGATGTCGTGTCGATGATGCAAGTATCATAGGACGTGTAATGAAAAAGTATAAAGACTGGTTTCTTAGGTTCCGTATCCCGCGAAACTGCAAGAAGGGAATTGGCGCAGGTTGATATTGGAACTTATTCTGACTGTGCCGTGCTCCAAATCTCCTTAGGTAGTAAGGAATTTTACAGCATTTCCTTGTTTTTACATGTATGAAACTGCTGGAAGGAGCCGTCGTTCAAAAGAAATTTATCAACGAATTTTCATCAGATTTTGTAAAGAACCTAACAACACTTGCAAATAAATAGAATTATATCATCATCATCATCATTGTCAACCATTATCAATCCACTGCTGGACGAAGGTCTCCCCAAGTTTCCACCACAACGGTCTGTCTTGTGCCAGTCTCCTCCATGTCACCCCTGCATACTTTCGAATTTCATCCACCCATCTCCCATGTGGTCTTCTTCTGGGTCTTTTCCTGTCCCTTGGAATCCAATCTAAAATTTCGGCTGTCCATCGATGATCTGTCCTTCTGGCAGTATGTCCAGCCCATTGCCATTTCAGGGATTTAACTCTAATCATGATGTCTTCCACTCTTGTCATTTTTCGGATCCACGAGTTCCTCTTCTTATCTCTCCTGGTTGCACCAAGCATGCACCTCTCCATGCTGCTTTGAGTTGTCTGCAGCCTTTGTATGTCTCTTTTAGTTAAGGTCCACGTCTCTGCACCATACGTAAGCACTGGAAGGATGCATTGATCAAACACTTTTCTTTTAAGACATAATGGCATATTGCTCTTGAAAATTATGCTGTTTCTTCCAAAAGCTCTCCAGGCAAGTTTTGTACGCCGATTAATTTCTTCATCAATGTGACCCTCACTTGATATCTGCTGTCCAAGATAAACGTACGTGTCTGTTATCTCCAGCTTTTCTCGATCAATCGATAAATCTTCATTTCTTGTAAAAGCATTGAACATCACTTTTGTCTTCTGAAAGTTCATTTTTAATCCCACTTCTTTACTCTTGTCAGCAAGTTCCTGGATCATACTCTGCAGCTCTGATGGGGTAGTTGCAAAAATGACTACGTCATCAGCAAAACGAAGGTGGGATAGATAATCTCCATTAATCTTTATCCCCTTGTTTTCCCAGCTCAGCGACTGAAAAACACCCTCCAATATGGGGCATTAAAGAGCTTCGGAGATATGGTGTCACCTTGTCTCACTCCCTTTCCAATTTTTACGTGTGTTGTATTTTCAAACAGCCTAATCTTTGCACTTGCATTTTCATAGATGTTATTAATATTATTAATGTATGTATCTTCAATACCGCAGGTTTTCAGAGCCATTGTAACTGCTGATGGTTTCACCGAATCAAAGGCTTTTTCATAATCGATAAAAGCCATGCACAATGAAAGTTCATATTCCCTCGCTCTTTCAATTAGTTCTCTCAGCACGTGGATATGATCTATTGTGCTGTAGCCACTCCTGAATCCCGCTTGTTCTCTCTGTTGAGCCATGTGCAGTGTTACCTTCAAGCGGTGTGAAAGAACTTTAGTGAAGATTTTATAAACTACTGATAGGAGGCTGATAGGTCTGTAGTTTCCGAGATCCTCAATGTCACCTTTCTTATGTAGCAGGATCATTGTAGCGGTGTTCCAATCCTCAGGAATCTTTCCTTCATTAAGGCATCGAGTGAAAATTTGGGCGAGTACTGTTTCGATTTCTCCACTTGCTTCTTGTATGATGTCTACAGTAATTCCATCTTCTAGTGGAGCTTTTCCTCGCTTCATGTTCTTGATTGCATGTGCAACTTCTGCTGGAAGGACTGGAGGAACTCTGGTACTGGTATCTTTCATGATGACTGGAGTGCATATATCATCCCTTTCATATAATTTGGAGTAGAAATCTTTCACTCTTGTCAAAATTTCGCCTCTATTTCTTGTTACAGAACCATCTTCTTTTCTCAGTGCCATATTCTGTTTTCTTCCCTTACTGAGATGTCCCTTTGCTATCTTTAGGCTTTGGTTGTTTTCAATTGCTTTCCTCACTAGTTCACAGTTGAATTTCCTTACGTCTGCAGTGATACTTTTTCTTACTGTCTTGCATAGCTCTATATATTCCACTTTGGACGTCACATCTTCTTTAGCTGTCCTCATCTCTCTTCTTTTTTGCATCAACATTTTGGTTTTTCCTGATAGTTTGTTCACATGCAACTTGTTCTTAGACCCAGCTAATTTTGTTGCTGTTTCCTTAAGAGCTTTGGTTACTTTTCTGTTAACTTCAGAGATGTCCACTTCTTCCGATGTTAGGCCTTCTAAAGCAGAGAACCTGTTCTTCAGTTCTAACTTGAAGGTATTATGGTGTTTTTTAAGGTTGGTTATGTCAATAGATTTTGTTTGTCTTATGAGCTTGCCACGTTCAAGTTTAGTGTTGAGGTGCATCTTACATCTCACCAATCTATGGTCACTACCTGTGTTGAACTTGTTTAGCACACTGCAGTCTTCTATGACGAATTTTTTTGTTACACATAATAAAATCAATTTCACTTGTCGCCCCATTTGGATGTCTCCATGTCCATTTCCTGTGTGGCTTTTTCTTGAAGAAGGAGTTCAAGATGAAAAACCCTTCTGCCTCTGCAAACTCAACGAGAGTATTTCCACTCTGGTTTCTGTTGCCATGACCGAATTTACCTACTGAAGTTTCATTCTGTTGCCGTTGCCCTATTTTTGCATTGAAATTTCCCATAATTATTTTGAAGTGCTGCTTACCTTTATTATTTAGATGACAAATTTCCTCATAAAATTCTTCAATTTCTTCTTCAGGATGACTTGTGGTGGGTGCGTAAGTTTGAAAAATCTGAGCCTGGTATCTTTTCGAGAGTTGGATAACAAGTCGTGCAGCTCTGTCAGAGGAACTTTCAACTTCTACTACTTTATCCTTCAGTTTCTTGTTTATTATAAATCCAACACCACTAGTTCTGCCAGTATCTGTCCCACGATAGTAGAAGAGATGTCCACTTTTCAGTTCGATGAGATCTTCTCCTTTTCTCCTTACCTCACTTAGCCCGACGATGTCCAACTTGATCCTTTGTAGTTCCTCTTCCAATTCAAGAAGCCTTGAATCAGAAGATAGGGAGCGTCCATTGTAAGTAGCCAAGGTCAGCATCAGATGGCAGCCTAGTCCGGTCCTCCGGGGATTCTTAGCACCCTCTGCCTTCATGTCGCACTGGCCGCTGCCTTGGCCAGGTACATTCCAGCTGCCGGAGACTGAGGGCCAAGATTTAAGTTGTGGAATCATTTTGGAGGGGTTTGGCCATAACTCACCACGCTGGCCAAGCGGGTTGGTGAGTGTGGGATAGAATTTCCTCTAATCCCGATGGTATAGTTATACCGCTATGGGCGGTCGTCAGAGCCCCTTTAGTGGGAACAGGATGCACCACGAAAAGGCGGGGTTGACATTTGTCAAAGAGAGGCTGTGATGTTACGCATCACCTGACCTTACATCCCAGAATTATATATATATATATATTATAGAAACTCCATGAGAAGGATTGTACGTGTGGCGCAGAAGTTTATAAGTGGTATAAATGTTTAAAAGACAGTTGCGATGGTCTTGAGATTGATGAACTGTTATGCGGCAACCGCAAATAGAAAAAAGTTAAACCCATGTCGAACTTGTGTTCATAAGTGTAAGGGAAAATCGGCGAATCACTATTCGTGAGTTATCCGAAGACTTCAGTATTAGTTTCAGTTCAGTTCAGTCGATTCTAAAAGACGCTGTGGGTATGAGACACGTCTCAACCAAATTTGTGCTAATATTGTTCCCATCTGATGAAAAACAGCTCTGTGTATCAGCTGATACGGACCTGCTTATGTACGAAGAAAACTACGAAAAGTTTTTAAAAACTATCATAACTGGTATGGAATCGTGGGTTTGAGGGTGTGTGTCCAAAAGTTAGGCTTATTTTTCAGAATGGGAGATTTGGGACCCTAAGAAGTGCAACAGAGCAGCAGCAATTAACAGGATGATGCTGACTATTTATTTTAAATCATAAAAGGAATTCTGCATCACGAATAATCTCTATCTGTCCATATAATCAACAAGGAATACTACTGTCAAGTTTTACTGAGTTTTAAGGTCGCAGTTCGTCGCAAAAGTCTGACATTTCATAATGATTTGGCGTGGTAACTGAACCACGACCATGCACCTGCCTTTGCATTACAATTTGTGCAGCCGCTTCTTGCTAAGAAGAGTATTGCGCAGTTTCAAAAGCTATTCAATTCTTTAGATCTCTCTCACTGAGAATTTCTCTGTTCCTAGATATTAAATACCACTTGAAAGAAATATATTTCAATGCGTTGAAGAGATATAGTAGAATGTGGCGGAGCAGCTTTTCATAATTTCAGACCTCAAACAAATCTTCGAACAGTTAAAACACCGCTGGGATAAATGTGTGGCTTCGGTAGGGGATATTCCAAGGAGAGTAAGTTTGAAATATGTAGATATTGTACTTGTTTTTAATAAAGCCAGTCTGGTTGCCTTTTGATCACATCTTATATTCGAAATATCAGAGGGATATAAGTAGCAGTAATTTATCACAAAAAAATAAAATTTAATAAAATAATTTTCTTGTTTGAATATAGAATCTGTTGATTATATAAATTTTGTAAGACGGAACTGGAAAGTTCCCCAAAGTTATGAGCCTAAATTGAAATGTAGGGAAGCTCCACGCATCAATCGGTTAATACAATGTTTTCTGTAAAACATGTATCACAATGAGACCACAAATTTAATAAATCACTGTATTTTCGAATTTTATCCGTATATCTGATTTTAGCACGTATATTACGGTATAATCAAGCAATTCGCAAATAATCACAGGTTTGCTGAGAAGACGAAACTAATTCCTTTCCATAGTGAGAGAATTATGGAAAATACCCCATTTTAAGATTTCCAACATCCAAGTACCGTTACTCATAATGCCCAGTACAATCCGAACGTCGTCAGGAACTACGGCGAGACGATGATCTTCCAGTCGTCCTGCGGCTGACATTTCATAGATCTGTCAAAACAAAAAACACGGTTGTCGTGTTTTTTTTTTTTTGTAATACGCTAATACGCATGAAAACTGATTGATTTGTAACGCCCATTCTGCATACAATACTGGTTAACGTAGAATTCGTTTTTCAGGTCAAAGCGGATTTCTCAGAGATGCAAGAGCTTGCACTGCCTCGTTGTTCACCGCCAATAAAATGACCACTGAACTGCTAGACGAAAGTCGTCTCGACGACGCAACAGGGTCGGGGAATGCTCGCCGCAGCGTAGGTTTACATCACCGAACTTGCCTGTAAAGTTTGAGTAAAAGTGTACTTTAGCGTCCTAAATTATTTCGTCGGAAAAGTATAACTGTGTGGGAAAAGTGTGACAACAATCTTTTAAGCATACAAAATAATGGGGAAAGGTACAAAAATATAGTATTTTTAGATAAAAGGAAATAATTTTTCCAAAGCATTAGCCAGTGAGTAAGATGGTTTGCAGCAGTTGGTGCGGGAAGCTGAAGCGATGCTAACGACCACCACGTGAAGGTTCCGTGCGTTGGAACGGAATACGAGTTGTTAGTGAATGCGCGGAAAAATACAACAGGAGTGGGTGTATTTTTCGGAAGAGTGTGATGCGTCGTGCAATGGTGCGCATGAAGAAATAGTTCAAACCTGTTTTATTACTTTTTGAGAAAGATATGTGCGGAATGTCGTTATCATTAGATTCACATTGTCTCCGAATGGAAAGAAATTGAGGAATGTTAATGAATTTATGTACGACAGAAGTTTTGAGGAAGAAGTTTTGGTTCCGCTTGAACTAAAAGTTTTGGTTATTGTTTGGAAAATGTGCAGGGGTAGGTGATTTCTTCAAGCACTTCATTTGTAGTTCTGCTATTGTTACGTACATCGTAGCTCATATTTTTTCCTCGTGAAACGGAGTTTTTTCAAAATAAACAATTTCCTTCAATTCAGGTATGGCAGGGAGGCCTACAGCTTCTTGAATTTTGGCGGATAATGAAATTTTAAGCCTTGACCAAATACGACGTAAGGTGTGGAGACTGACGATTTTGTACTACCGCTTTCTCAAAATTACCGTTTAAAAAAAAAATTTACAGTGCTGCGTAAAACCAACCTCTTTCCTTCCGCGTATTCTTACAAGACGCTTCGATGACTATGTACTGGTGAACCGCTTTCTTAAGTATTCTTCCGCCCGTTACTTGCCCTTCTCAACGAAACTTCTATTCACCGGACTCCACTTTGACGCCATCGCCGCTCAGTCGTTTTAAGCCTACCGCACTTATTTTTCCAAACCATCGCACTCTCAGATAAATACTTCGAAAAAATATATTTCCTTTTATATAAAAATACTGTATTTTTTCACCTTTCCCCATTATTTTGCATGCTTAAAAAATTGCAAGTCGCACTTTTCTGACACACTTAAATTTTTCCGACGAAATAATTTAGGACGCTAAAATACACATTTACCAAATTTTCTATAAAAATCTTTAAAACCCGTTGTAAAGGTTAAGTTCTTTAACCATTTTGCATCAAATTTCACATTTGAAAATATATACATTTTATTTCCGAAATTTTTCGTAATTTTGCTGCCAAATAATTTAGGACGATTTACAGATTTGATAAACCGATTTTTACTACACATTTACAGATTTCATAAACCGATTTTCATTTCCGCCAGAAATCCGCAAGCACTCTCTGCTACATTTTTAGCTAATTTATTTTAGGAAAATTTAGTCATAGTGGCTTAAATTATCCTAAATATTCCTGGCCATCGCATGGTTTGGCTCAAGTGTTGATTCCATTCCAAAAACTAATAAAATTATTAAAAAAATGCGACATGATTAGAATTAGTAAGCTATCTGCAAAGTGCCGATATCTGTTTAGCAGATCTCAAACGCTACTTGAAGGAAGAATATTGATTTTTAATATAATTATGACTAAGTTTAAGCTAATATTAAGTATACTTGGCTGTAATTTAAAGTTGTTCTTATCGAAAAATGCAATACGTAATTGAGCAGAAAATGTCTACAGAAGTTTTTACCATCGGAAACATAAGACAAATCTTTTAAATGGATCCATCATAAAAGCATTAATAACATGCCAGTCTTTTCCGATGTTGCATTATGGAACACCAGAATGTCTGAAGGAAATAAATTAGTAACCTACCTCGTAGACGTCGGATTTGCACCTTTTCTGCTAAGGTAAAGTTTAATCATCGCTGTGCAAACATATCCGATTACGTACATTATTCACAAATATTGCAATGGCAATGTAAAAAAAATAATGCGTGGGAATAAATAGGCAATTTTTCTGAATCTAGTAGGCGTATAAGGCGAGAAACATCGAGGAACAAACACGTTTCAACCATTGCTAAAGAACAAAAGCTAGTGGGGGCAGCCTTACCGTCTGAATAATGTTTTCTTGGCATTATCTTGGTCCACTCATAATTTTGAGAGGCACTATGGACCGAATTCGTTATGAATCCTGCCTTGCAGACCACGTACACCCATTAATGCTTATTGTTTTCCCTGGGGCGGATGGGATTACCTGCACGACAATGCAATGTGTCACACAGCTAGAAATGTCCGATAGTGGTTGGAAGAGCACGATAAAGACTTCAAAGTACTACCCTGGCCACCTTATTCCCCAGACTTGAACACAATTGAGCATCTGTGGGACCACCAAAATCGTGTTGTTTGCTCTATGGATCCTCCACCACGCACCCTCCACCAGCTGTCAGATGCACTGCAGTTAGCACGGCTCTACATACCTCCGAACACCTTCCAGTGCCTTATTGTGTCATTCTCAGGCCGTCTAGATGCTGTCCGCGCTGCACACGGCGCTTACTCTGGATATTAGCTGGTAGTCACAATAATGTCAGTCGACCGTATACAGTTACTGTATATTACCAGCACTCGTGATATCTGATGATGGATCGTATTATATGATCAGAAGGGACTTAAGTACACTTTTATTTACATCCATTAAAGGTTTTTTAGATTTTTACAGTTGTTTTTTAATCGTGCGCTGACAGTAGTCATTTGAGTTGTATTAACGGATACACGTTTTTGTGGTTTTTATCAAAAGACACGCTGAACGTTCTTCTTTATTTAAACGTTCCTAGAGAAAACTTTCCAAATATTCTTTCAAAAACTCTACTTCTTCTGAAGCATCAGTTTTTTAGCTTTGTAAGAAGAAATGTTTTTTTTTTAATGTTTTCAGAAATATTTGTGCTACGTATGTGTTAAAGGATCTTGTTTTATGAACACTTGTTTGGAACTTTGAGAAAACCGATGGAAGCATCCCTCAGTCGAGAGCAACGAAAATGAGACATCGACTGATGTATTTCTTTATGCAGTTTAGAAGTATTATTTGACATCCAACATGCACTTCTATCCTAAATACGGTCTTTACTCTACTTTCAGTTTCGCAATAACTCTTTTTTAGTGAACTCTCTTCCTTTGGAACAACTGTGATGTAACGAAAGTTTTTGTTTCCCAGAAGGATATTTGATACGACATTTTCAAACATATGTTTGGTAAAATATTCGAAAACGATCTGATAATAATCCAACTTTAGATAATTTGCTATCATGTTGTGCTAAACGTGGTAAATGTAAAGCGATTTTTTTAATCGCTGCATTTAAACACAGGTCAGACAACACGTACTGCTTTCTCAACGATTTTGTAGCCTTTGCTTTTTGAAACCTTGTATATAATTTTGGAATAATTGTGGTAAGCGTTATCTAGTATTCATTGCTGAATAAAATTTGTGTTACGCTTTGTGTGTTCTATAAGCATCATTCACTTAAGGACGTTGTTATCTATTTCCAGAAAGCCGATTTCGAGCATTCCGTTTTTTCACACGTATACAAAATGTGCAACCCTACACTACTATGGACAAAACTTTGTGTTTATTGTAGCATATGCGTTGTAATACTTGAAATTAAGTACTTCAACATCTCCAGCACCGAGAGCCACATCAATAAAGCCGAAAGCTTCACCAGGCCGCAAGTCTTTCTACACTGATTGAGAATTACAGATGACACAGTTCAGTTCATACTATCCTACACTTTACAGCCAAAAGCACGTTCAGTAGCAATATACTTCGTACTTTATGAAACAGAATGCAAACAGTACTATTATTATAAAATTGCAATACTGTATGTTACAAGTAAAATCCATTGACAATATGCTACTCCCATTAGAGCAGGGATGGATGTCATTGAAGTCTTAAGGATAAACTTGACATTGTATTTTCTTGAGTAAACCCGCAATATCGGGTGTAATCGGTGTTGTCGCGATTCCTAAAGGGTCTTTAAAATGATGATCGGTCAGACATGTTCTTCTTTTTTTATTTTATGTTCTCCTTTTAGCTAAATTGAACACATATGTAGGTTCTGCCAAAGGTAGAAGACAAGAACAAAGCATGTTTTTGTTATTCTGGTTCATTTTCTTTAGTCACGCATATTTAGAAAAAATGGTAGTTACTATAGGAACATGTAAGAACTTGTATTTCACTGAAAAGTCACACTGCAGATCTGCAAACTATAATTGTAGATGAGGTGGAACACTTTCCATGTCAACCAAAGAAGGGCGAGGCGACATTGCCATGGAAACTTCGTTCTTTCTGAAGTCAACAAATCTCCTGTTGAACTCCTCTGACAGATTTGAAATGCATTGTACACAATCATCTGAGATCCAAGTTCTATTTTTATTCACAAACGCCACTAATGTTGGGAAGTGATTGCTGCTTTTATTTTGCAGCTGACGTTCCAACAGGATCTGTTTGGTCTAAAAGCTTTCACATAGTCATTAACATTATGAACAAATTAAGCTTTCCCAAATAAACGGTCGGTCTATACCTTGTGGTGACCAACAAGAATTGCAAAGTCACAACCGCTCCTCCTCATGAACCTCGCGAATGTATCATCTTTGGATTCCATGAATTGCTGAACCTCGTCCTCCAAAGAACAAAAGCCGTGAGGCATCTTCCCGTGGCTCAAGCAGCGTACTCTCGCGAGATATTAAACGTCAACATATTCAGTAAAAATTGCTGAAAATCTTTAGAAATCGCCTGTGATTGGGAATTTTCTAATTGATAAAATCGATCGCTTCCACAACAACAATCACCACATGTTCAAAGTTGGAGAAGGACTTCGCACACAGTTTTTCAAAATGCATGATGCAGTGGAAAGCCAATATCTTAGTATTCCCGCACAACTTCGCGACAGTGCGTCAGAATTCATTAAAGATTTTACTCCTCCCTTCTTTCCGGACATACGAGGGGCACCATCTGTAGTAATGGTAGATTTGTTGCTAAAGTCTAACTTACTCTTAGATAAGATATCTCTAAGACATGAATACAAATCTGAATCACGTGCTAAGCCTTTAAGACAAACGGCAGTGGCTAATACCTCTAGTCGTGAAGTTTCTATCGAAGCCGCGAATGAAAATGGCTACTTGTACAGCTGTGGATTCATGAATTCCTACAGAATAAAACATAAACTCCTTGCAATTGGATTGAAAATTGCTGAACACATTGCTGCCAGATCCTCTAGGCGCCTCGCACTGTCACCCAAAGCAAGCTAATGTTCGAACCAACGTGAGTCTGTAACGAGCAAAGCACATCAACTGCTACTCAAACCACTCTTTCAGGAACACTCTGGCAATAAAGTGCTTTCCACGTTTTGTACTTTTTTCTGCTATCATGTATATAAACCAAACACTGTTTACTTTCCTTGGAGAATAACAATTTCTGACAATTTGGCTTGTCCTTTTATTACAAATATTTGAAATTTTGTGCTTGATAATAATCAAATCAAACGGCTGTCGAAGCACGACAAAAAATATGAAGCAGATCTAAAAATATTGAAAAAATCCTAACATATATATATTGGTTCAATTACTGCAGAGAAGTTGTTTCTGCATTTATGTACAAAAAACTGAACACGATGGACGATCGGAAGTATCAGCAAAATAGTGGAAGTCGATGAGGATAAATTTTGCAAAAGAATGTACAATGTGAGTAAGATTGTTGAGGGCATTTGGATTCTGGTGACGATCCAACGAAATTCAAAATCTTTCCGATTGGAAGTACGCCCCCGCAACAAGAGAGACACCGCGAATTTATTGCCCTTTATGAAGAAGCATATAGCCCCGTGAACGACGATTATAACCGATGAGCGGAAAGCATACGAATAATTAGATAAAACTACAATTACAATCATGAGACTGTGAACCACAGCACCGATTTCGTAAATCCTATGACAGGTGCGCATACGCAGAAGATCGAGGCATCATGGATATCGATTAAGAAGCATTTCAATCATGGAGGCAACACTAATGAATTCATAGCGGATATAATAATGGAGTACTGGTTTGGGAGAAGTTGTCGATTCGAAAAAGAAGATCCCTTTAAAATAATGGTTGTTGTTATTCGAAAAATGTTCCCTGTTCCAGAGAGAACCACATTGCATGACGATGTGTCGGTGGAGAATGAGGTCAAAAAGGATATCTGACTTGTGGCAGCAATAAGGTACTGGAGCTAAAAAAGTACTTTAGTGCATCATATTTTAGAATAAAAATCTTTATTTCTTGTTCACAATCACGTGATACGGTTTCCTGACTTCACATTTATCGCCTACTGTGGCTACCAAACTAAAGTTTTCTTATCACACTTAGACATTCTTCCACTTTAGAACTCATAGATGATTTAAACATTTTGTCTCAAAAGTCCACTCTTCCGCTTGGGAGCTCATTGACCAGGGGCGTATTTAGGGGAAGGGTACGCAAGCCCCATTCGAAAGTGTTTCATTTTCTTTTGTTTATGTTTTGTCCAAAATACGATTTGATTTGAAAAGATGCATTAATTTTTTCTTCTATTTTTCTTTAACTTTTATTTTGTTCTGATGGATTTCAGAAACTTTCATTTTTCGTTGGACATCTCCGCAGATTATTTTTTATATTCCGCTGTCATTGCGTATTTAGTTATTTTGTCTCAAAAGTCCACAGTCATCTGATTATTTTCATATAAAGCATTAAAGGTTTGAATAAATCATCCGCTAAGCCTTTAGTTCCGGACTTCTTGTGCTGGTAACCTCACAGCCGATAGAGGACGCTACCTAAGATCTTCTCAACAAGCACGAGCGTGCTCCCTGCAGCCAATGGTTTTCGCTTGAATGGATCTACACCATTCAACGCAAATAACAGATAAAGAATCGTCGTAAAACCACAATTTAAACTTAGTGTGTATTCTAAATATCATTTCATAAACTAATCCGCTGAACTCTAAAAACCCTCAGGGATATATAATAATATCCTAGCTATGGGAAAACTCACAAGCCCCAACAACAATCCGAAACCTAGAGAAGATCAATGAAACAAATTGTAGACTCAGGAGTGGCACTTTCTAGCCTTAAATATCTCCGCCTTGAAAAACAGTCACAGATTAATCATAACGTTATGACTAGATATAGGCATTAAACTACACTGGCGTACACAAATTAAGAACGAGACGGTTTTTCAAATGTAACGTCGTGCTGAAGTGCTCCACATCGACTCAAATCATACCATGAGATTCCCAAGATGTAAGAATATGGGACAAGTGAGCAAAACCGTCCAAACAAAGAATCCAAAGGATACAAAGGTACTTAATTAAAAAGGTAGCTTCCAGCACAAGTGGACAAAAGACAGAAACGTCCATATGACAGACGGCTGCCAAGAAAAATCCAGTCTTTAGTAGGGGATCTGACCACCTCTGACTGCGTTGCATGATTTGCAACGTCTGTCCATGCTGAGGACGAGGTTGTCAAGGAGCTCTTGAGGCATCGCAGCCCATTCATCTTGTAGCGCCAATCGCAGCTGCGGAATCGCTGCTGGCGGCTGGTGACGTGCTGCCAAGCGTCTCCCGAGAAGGTTCCACACGTACTCGATTGGATTTAGGTCCGGGGACCTTGCGTTGAATATCTTCACTCTCCAACAGCCACTGTACGATGAGGTGTAGCGTTGTCGTCCATGAAGAGGAACTCAGGACCCGCATCACCTCTAAACAGATGCATGTGAGGCAGGAGAACCTCGGTACAATAGCGGACACCAGTGACTGAACCTCCTTGGAAGATGTGGAGGCCAGTACAGCTACCAAGCATGATACCGCCCCAAACGAGAACTCCGCCACCATCAAACCGGTCCCTTTCGATGATGTTGAAGGTGTGATTGCGTGTTCCCTGCTCTCTCCAGATGTGTATACGTCCAGAATTGCTCGTCAGACTAAATCGGTTCTCATCCGTAAAGATAACTCGACCTCATTGCTGATGTGTCCAGTTCTTTTGTTCCTGGCACCACAAAAACCGTCGTCTCTGATGAGCAGGCGTTAATGGCGCACACCGTACTTGTCGTCGTGCAGACCGCCTTTGTGCAGATTCCTGGCCACAGTAAAACGCGATAACGGACGTCCAATTGTCTGCTGCATGTGCATTGCGATTTCTCCCGCTGTCTGCCGTTTGATTCTTCTCGCCTGTAGGGCAATATATCGGTCATCCGCCGCCGTGGTTGCTCCTGGACGACCACTGCTAAACTCTCGAACAGCTGTTCCTGTCGTTTGAAATGCTCTCCAAGCTCGTGAAACGATGATGTGAGCGATCCCGAACTCCTCGGCCACACTAGTCACACTTCGACTTTCTTCCAACTTCCCAATGACCCGACGTTGGGTAAAGTCATTCAGATGTCGTCTACTGGATTGCCTGTTGGCGATATCTTACGGTCGCAGCAATTCGACGTCGTTCAAACCGATGTACACCGTGCAATAGCTTTCACAGAATGCACTACCTTACCGGGGCATAGTCCATCTCCTGAGTGGTTTTTCGGTTCGTTCTGCCTGCTCGTTCCGCTGTTATGCTAATTTCAATTTCTCCTCTTCGTCTTTAATTTTTGCACACCAGTGTATATATGTGCCTTTCGCGAACTATTCTTATGAAATCAGCGAATCAGCTAACTGAGTCATTAGGAAACGAAACTCTTGAAAGTAATAGAGGGCGCAAAGAAGCAGATTCCCTAAAAGAACTAGTCAGAATACCTTTTTACTAGACATCAAATTGTTACCATGATGACTCGGGGCGGTTCATTTTCTTGTCAGAAAATCTTACCTCATTCAAAGGTGTACAAATCCAATAATTACTTTAATTAACTTGTATGGATACCGAGGAAAAATCTTTTGGTAAGAAATAAAAACAAATTTCAACTTAAACACCGTCCAGTAAACCGTAAACTGTCAAAGCAAAAATGATCCAACTCAGAATCGTTAGCTTTTGCACAAGACCTCCTATAAACTGAAATAATTCGACTTAGGTTCTATAGAAACAAATCTTTCGGTAAACTGGGTTTTTCAAAGGGTTTATTTTAATACTCCGGTCGTAGCGGGCGCACTAAAAATTTGCCAGAACTCCTCGAGCTCTTCCCAGCTCGAAAAAACTCCGCACGAATTGCGGAGAACGAGGTTCTTGTGTCTCTTAGGAAATCATCAATGTGCTATCTAAGGAATTACTTCATTGGAAGAAGCAGGTCTCGTGGTAAAACGAACCACACCAATTGTCATCTACTTCTAGAACCGACAAAATCGATTGTGATCTGCTAGGAAAAGTTATTCGAACCCTTGATTGCAGTGCATGTGCTTTTTGAAAAATTAGGGCATATAAATAACTTCCTTTCTTTCTATTTTTTTTATTTGAAGTTTAACGATGACAATGAGCAACTCGGTGAAATATAAGCAGTCGCCTGTCCCTAATTTAGGATTGCGGGCTCCACGGAATGCAGACAGCCAGTGCCGTAAGACAAACACAACATCCATGCCTCACCGGGATTCGTACCCGGACCCATTTAGGACGAATGATCAGAAGCAATCGTTTAGACCTCTTCGCCACCAGTGCGGCATAAATAAGTTTGCATGAACTACAAATACTTACGGCTTGTTTAGTAGGGGATTACAGCTGATAAAAATGGATTCGTCGAAAAAGAAAACAGAATCAAATGCTCTCAGAATTAACACGTGTTAAACTCATTCTAATTCTAAATGTAAAACTGAGATTTAAAAATGTAACGATGCTTTGTGTAAGATAAAGTGGAATACAACATTTCGGTAGCAAGAAAAAAAAAGATTTTTAGTATTCTGAAAGACGATTACTCGATTCTAGAAGACGATAACAATTAGTATAAGTCAGTACAAACGATTATATAGTTTATTTTAGCTCTCCACAAAGTAGATAGTCACAATATTTTTAAGCACATCTTAATTTCTTGCTCTTTTGTTCCAGAGACCAAAACATTTGCCATTCTTGTTTCAGAGGACGACCCTGATTAGGGGTATTTGTGAAGAGAGCCACGAGACCGGCTTCTTCCAATGAAGTAACGCACCGGAGAGCACACCCATGTCCTATGAGACCTTAGTTTTTACTTAAGCCTAGCACCATTCCGTCACCGCGCTAAGGGGAGTACCGTACGAATATTTTCCGGCATCAAAACTTAAGGAACCTTAACGCAAACTACTCAAGCTTTTTGTCGGCGAATAAACGATCAGTCAGGAAATTGCTAGAGAGGAAAGTAAGTGTGTGCTTACGAACGACAACCACTCTACCACAATGAAAGTTTTGCTGCACAGCGATACCAACACGCTTTATTCTACTCTCCACATGTATGAATATATTGGCCGCACCGTTGCAAACACCACTAAATGATTTTAGCTTCTATCTCAGAAGTTCATAGTAATACGAGGGTAGGAATGTTTTCAAGTAACAACTAATACATTGCATTATATACACTATCTACCAACAAGTAATTGTTCACCTGTGATAACAAAGGAAAACGAAGTTTATTCACCTTCAATAGTTGGTGGAGCCTGCACGAGCGGCGATTACAGCTGTGCCCTCAGCAGCATACTCTCAACCAGGCATTGTACGACGGCTAGCCGTATTTTCTTCCACTCGGCGTGGAGAAGACAAGTCAGTTACTTCACCGATTTCGGACGGTGGGGGAACCCCTTAAGTCGACGCTCCAACTCGTCCCAGACGTGCTCGATAGGGCTAAGGTCTGGGCTTTGCGCAGGCCAGTCAATTCGATTAACCCCATAGTCACCATACCAAGCCATGGTGGACCTCGCAACATGACAAGTGGCATTATCATCCTGAAAGTAACATGGGTCCACCCCGTAAAACTGCCAAAACGCAAGAAACGCATGGTCATCCAAAATGGTGCAGTAGGTCTCGGCGTTGAGTCTACAAGGAATTGCGACCAAGGGTCACGTGCCATACCAGGAGAAACACCACCATAGCATAATTCCACCGCCGCCCAACTTAACAGTTGGCACAATACATTCCGTCAGGAGGCGTTCTACAGGCAGACGCCAAACCCAGACCCTGCCATCCGAACGGTAGAGGGTGAACCTTGATTCGCCGCTCCAGAGAACCTGTTTCCACTGTTCAAAGGCCCACTGTCGACGTTCTTTGCACCACGTTAGCCGAGCAGGGCTATGGCACTTGTTGATCAAAGGCTTGGGGGCGGCAGCACGTCCATGATAACAGGGCAGATGGGCTTCCTCACGGATGGTATTCAACGAAAGAAAACTCCCGGATACCTGTTAAAACTCCTCGCGGATGTGGCCCATCGATTTGGTTGCGGTTCTTCCGAATTTCTCTGGACAGCACCCGTCGGTCTCTAACTCCCAGTTTTGTAGGTCTGCCGGGTCGGAGCACATTCCGACAGTCACCTCTCACCTTCCACTTGCCAATCACGTAGGCCACAGTCGATTTTGGGTACTTGAACTAGCTGGATATGTCACGTATGGATCGTACATTTCTGTGATACCCGACGATTACACCTTTCTCGAAATCAGAGAGATCCGAACTGCTTGGCATCTTGCATGCGACTGGTTGCGTTGTTGTTTCCCACACGATATTTAACGGCGGCGGCCGTGACGTTTATCAGGACCGCAGATATCGTCGATTGCAGAGGTGTCCAATTACTTGTTGGTAGATAGTGTATATATATATAACATATTTCTTTTATCTAATTCATGCACAATATAAGTAGAATAATTTTGTGTTTAATAACATATCATCATCCATGTTGCTTTTGAGTTCAGATTATTTGAAGTTCATCAGAATATTACAAAGATAATTTTTCCTATAATAAATAAAATAAACTAAAATATAATTTACCAAAAGAAATATATCGCTTGGGCTGAACATCCCTATCTAATTTTTCGAAAAGGATGTGCAACGTTAAATAACTACAATATAAGCTTTGAGCTTACCTACCATCATGTTGTAGCTAATGCAATTACACATCTTCGAGCACCTCAAACATTACAGAGATGCGTCCATCGGCAAGATATGAACAGTATAATAAATAACTTAGGAAATACTGTAGTAACACTGTACTAGTGAACCGATTTATTGGCATATGAACAAGGCACATTATCGTTTCCAACCTTTCGCACATCAACCAGATTGATTTTTCAAGGAAGTTAGACAGAAACTGCAAGCTGAATAATAGAATGTATTAACAATTTGAACGCGAAAACATGACTTGACAACAATAGATACGACGTTACATTCATTTAAAGATATGACGCATCACGTTGGTTGCACGCGCGGTATCCTGGTAGGCAGAAGGCTTTACTTGAAGAATAGGTTCCAAATTCGTGGCAACTCGAGTGAGACGCTAACATTGCAAATATCGCTGTTGGTAATGATCTCCAAGGTTTCCCGAATGGCTGTACCTTTAGGGGTAAAGTAGCTAGCTAAATTCTTTATATCGTCTTACATAGGAGTAGCGGTCTTGAATTTAACTTCTCTGGATAGTGCCGTGGCTGCTTTACCGTATTTTGTTTCTCTTTTATGTTCGTTGACTCTGATTCCAAACGCTTGGTCATTCCAATGTAATATCGTTTTCAGCAGTCGGGATACTGTAGGGGGATCGCATAAAAACTTGCTTCGCAGGAGAGATGTGGTTTTTCACTACTTCCTTTAGCATAGTGTATAAAGATGCAGAATAGCTTACTTATTTGAATCAATCCCCCTCCCTCCCTCCTCTCAATGTCCTAAGCCTATACTAAACTTACCCCTACAATAATTTCGGAACTTAAATTTACAAATACGTACATGGAACTAATAAAAGTATAATTTAGGGGATTAAATGTACTCTACAACACTTAAAAACAACTAAAAACCGCTCCATCAGACCGTATAGGAGACACATTTGGTGTATGTCGCCACACAAAACTCAGTGACCGTCTTCTGTAAACTTTGTCACACATCGGCCCCCAGCAATCGAGTTTCATCGGTGTCATCGTACAACACGGTAGTCTACGATATCATCAGCCTTGCGAGAACAGCACCATACATCTCAATCTAGATTAAGTAACTTGGGTTATCGGAAATAAACCACTATTTTTTTCTGCTTCATATTTAACACTAATTGCATAAGCTCCTTCCAACAAATTGGTTATTATTTGTTCAAAAACAACGAGGGTTTTTTTTGTTCTTCTGGCAGAAAATGTTTGCAATACATTGATGGCTACACAGAGCAAACATCCAGAGGCAAATCTTAATATTGGTTAGGGGAAACAGGTTGACCTCCGAGATCTAAATAGAACAGAGCGCTAGGGACTCCCTTCGAGTCGCTGTTTTTATAGACTCTGCTTTCGATTGCAATGGCAGACGGTAAGGGAGTTAGGGACATATTCGACCACTACAGCGCCAGTAAATATCGGGACCTGTACGCTGGTATGTTTTCTTTGGATTACGTTAACTAAGACAATAAACAGTTATTGCGTTAGGGTATCCTAACTATAATAATGCACTATAATAATGGAAACTCGAAAGATCTCATGTCTTTATTTGTCCTTTTTTACTGAATACGTGTGGTATTAAAATCATTGAAGCTCTAGCGAGTTTTAGTGTTTCACTAGTATTGGACTCATTAACGTGCACCGAGGGATTGCTGCCTTGGTTTTGGAAGAAACTTATTCTGCACGTTTTAATTATGCGTCTACTTTTACACTAAGTGGCAACTTTATTATGACCTCCTGACAGTTTTAAGCAAATAAGCTATGGCTGCACGTTGTGGACGCCAGAAAGCGAGGCTAGTAAAAAATGAGGAAGCTTAGTGCTTGCGACAGTAGCAGAAGTTATTTTTGGGTGCCGAGATGGTTAAAAAATGCGATTTGACGGACTTTCAACTTGGGTTGATTGTAGGAGCTTGGAGCCATGGAGGGAGTATAACCGAAACCGTCCCACAGCAGCTGTTGTTACAATGTTTAAGGACTGAACTGTCAGCCAAAAAAACTTGGTCTCTACGTGCAAAGTGTGGTCGTCATCGACTAGTGACTGCTCGGGCGGAACGGAGAGTGTCCAGATTGGTAACAGACAACAGAAGGGCAACTGTGCAGCAAACTGCAGACCATCTTAATCAAGGATCACCTCAAATGATCTCTGCACGCACTGTTGCCCGTACACTGCATCTGATGGGATATGGCAGCCGAAGGCCTGTTTGAACACCTTTGCTTTCTGCAGTTAACAAGAGAAAACGTCTCCAGTTCACACAGGAGCACAAGGATTGGACCGTCGATAATAGGAAACACATTATGTGGTCCGATGAATCACGTTTTCAGTTGCACCATGCCGATGGCTGATAATTTGGCGGAAACAGCACGAAAGCATGAACCACAAATGCATTGCTACAAACCTTCAAGGTGGTGGCGGCAACGTTATGGTTTGGGGAATGTTTTCCTGGCATGCTTTGTGCCCTTTAATTCGCGTTGATCAATGTCTGACTGGCACATCATATCTAAACATCGTTGCTGACCAAGTGGATCCTGTCATGTGGATGGTTGTTCCCAATGGCGATGGCTACTTTCAACAAGATAATGCGTCCTGCCATTGTGCTCGTATTGTACAGGATTGGTTTCAGGAACATGCCGGTGAGTTTACTTTGTTTAGGTGGCCGCCACAATCTCCAGATCTCAACCCCATTGAGAATTTGTGAGATGAAGTTGAACGATCCATCAGATAGCTGGATCCAGAACCCTGCAATCTCACACTCCTGGAAAGTGCTATTCATCAAGCATGGTCTCAGATTCCACAAACCACCTATCAACATCTCGTTGAGTACATGCCACGAAGAATCGACGCAGTATTAAAGGCAAAAGGTGGCCCAACGAAGTACTGAGGGTGGTCGTGGTAAAGTGGCCACTCAGTGCATTATAAGAATGCAATCAACATAGTGTATATTTAAAATTCAATGATAAGCAGTTTTATAAAAGGGAAGCCTAACACTAAATCTATAACTGCCGTAAGGAAATGAGAAGACAAGCAATGTGAGAAAGTGAACTCGATAGAAAAACAAAACGGCTAGTGAGGAAAACATACAGAAAGACAAATCTAGCGAAACAAACGAGACAGCAGCACCACAGAAATCGTGAAGCTGCTGCAGGGAGGAACCACCTTGTGGAAAGTAGTGACCTCTATCGGCAGGTGGAAACACCGTGCGAAAATTTTGAACCACAGGTTTTGCGTACAGATACCATCATTTTAGGTATTGATTTTATATTACTGAAAAATATATTATATATATCGTCGGAAAACATATATAACTCCTCGGAAAACATATATAACTCCTCGGAAAACATCATGGGCCATCATTCGTTACAGCAGTCTCTGCGTTTTTGGCACCATTGCCGCCTCTGGCGAGTGTAGTTTATGGTAAAGGAAAGTCGAAGTTTATGGTAAGGGGAGTCGTTTCTTATGGAAGGATGTCGTGCAAGAGTACATCATCGCACGTCTTGTATTTCAGTGTTAAGTGCAAACATTCACATCTATATATAACTCGTCGGAAAACATATATAACTCGTCGGAAAACATATATAACTCGTCGGAAAACATAGATAATTCGTCGGAAAACATAGATAACTCGTCGGAAAACATATATAACTTCTCGGAACATTTCATGGGCCATCATTCATTACGGCAGTCTCTGCGTTTTTGGCACAATTGCCGCGTCTGGCGAGTGTGGTTTATGGTAAAGGGAAGTTGTTTCTTATGGGAGGATGTCGTGCAAGAGTACATCATCGCACGTCTTGTATTTCAGTGTAAAGTGCAAACATTCACGCAAACGTCAAAATTTCTTATCGGAGGATGTCGTGCAAGAGTACATCATCGCACGTCTTGTATTTCATTGTAAAGTGCAAACATTCACGCAAACATCAAAATTTCTTATGGGAGGATGTCGTGCAAGAGTACATCATCTCACGTCTTGCATTTCAGTGTTCAGTGCAAACATTCACGCAAACGTAAAATTTCAGTAATATATAACTCGTCGGAAAACATACACTGACGGAAAAAAAATCCCAACATCGCAAAAAAATAGTTGTGGAGGAATGAAATGGTGGCAATACATTTGTATAGGTAACATATTTAATCGATTAAGGTTTCAAGATCACAGCTTAATGTCAGCGCGAGAAGAGCCATTTTAAATGTGAAATGCTGGTACATTAATAACCGGTGTATCAGCCAGAATGTTGAATGCAAGCACGCAAACGTGCATGCATTGTGTCGTACAGGTGCTGGATGTCAGTTTGTCTGATGGAGTTCCATGCCTGTTGCACTTGGTCGGTCAATACAGGGACGGTTAATGCTGGTTGGGGGTGACGTTGGAGTTCTATTCCAATGATGTCCCATACGTGCTCGATTGGTGAAAGATCTGGTGATCTAGCAGGCCACGGCAACATGTCGACACTCTGTAGAACATGTTGGGTTACAACAGCGGTATGCGGGCGAGAGTTATCCTGTTGGAAAACACCCCTGGAATGCTGTTCATGAATGGAACCACAACAGGTTGAATCACCAGACCGACGTACAACTGTGCCGTCAGGGTGCGTGGGATAACCACGAGAGTGCTCCTGCTGTCATAGGGAATTGCTCCCTAGACAATAACTCCAGGTGTAAGTCCAGTGTGTCTCGGGCGCAGACAGGTTGGTTGCAGGCGCTCACCTGGCCTCCTTCTAACCAACACACGGCCATCGCTGGCACCCAGGCAGAACCGGCTTTCATCAGAAAACACAACAGATCACCACTCCTTCCTCCAATGAGCTCTATCTTGACACCACTGACGTCGCATACGGCAGTGGTTTGAAGTAAGTGGAATGCACGCCACAGGGCGTCTTGCTCGGAGCTGTCCTTCAAGTAACTGATTTGTAAGAGTTCGTTTTTTCACGGTAGTGGCAACTGCAGCTCGAATTGCTGCCGCAGACGCGGAACGATGAGCCACGGCCATACGCCGTACCCGGCGGTCTTCCCTCTCAGTAATGCCACGTGGCCGGCCGGAACCCGGTCTTCTTGAGGCAGTACCTTCCCTTGACCACCGCTGCCAACAATCATGCACATTGGCTAAATTCCTACCAAGTCGTTCTGCAATATTGTGGAACGAAAATCCACCCTCTCGTAGCCCTATTACACGACCTCATTTAAACTCCGTGAGCTGTTGATAATGGCTTCTTCGTCTTCTGAAAGGCATTCCTTGACTAACATCAACACACTACGTCGAATCTCAACGGTAACTAACGCTCACGAACGTTACAGCGCGTATTTACAGCAAACCTGCTTTGCATGTTCCGAGGGGGCTACTAGCGCCACACGTATGCGCCGAGCGCGAAATTTGCATAGACGTCATCTTACATATTTTTTTATTACGGCCATCTCGTTCCTCTACAACTACTTTTTCGTGGTGTTGGGATTTTATTTTCCGTCAGTGTATATATTTTTGTATAAGATTTAAATCATAGACACTTTCATTTTATCTTCTATCAATTTCGTTAAATAGTTATTTAAATCATTAAATCTAATTACAATGTTTAGATGTAGTTGTTGGGTAATTCTCTGAGAGACTCACATGCTAAAGAACCCATTATCAACAAATTTATATGATCATAACAAAAAAACCTGCTGAACTATATGCTCTGAGGAACTCACAGCCAGTTTGTCATCGTTCGTGAATTATAACAAAAAAAAAACGACTTTCAAATTAGTTTCCCTTTGATTAGGTGGAAACATGCGCTAAACGAATAAACTTACGAAATTGGCAAGATAACCGAACTGAGTTACGGAATCTGAATCATTAATGAGTATTATCTGAATTATAGGGATTGACGATTTCCTGTAGGATTTTTTTAAATTTTAATGTCCGTTTGAAACACCATATCGTGCTCCATCGATATCACTGTACTTGAATGAAAAAATATATTCTCCAGCACACGTTCAATGCACACTTATTTCAAAGTATAATTCAATATGCGTTATTTATAGATTTCACTATACACTGTAACAGTAGATTCTTTTCTCGGAGGCGGGAAAGACGATTCGCACAGCTGTATCACCTTCGCAATTTCTACTCAACAAAAAATTATTGGTGCACTTAGGTTGCATTGTAACACTGTTGGTTTTCTGATCCAGAAGACAATGAGTTTTTTGAAGTGTCAAAATCATTGCATATTATTGATTCTTGTTGTTACGATATTGACGTCTGTCCTTGAAGAAGCCGGACTCAGAGATCAAACCAAACAACATATTCCAGAAAATTATCAGAGAAAAAAGAGCTACATTGTATTAGTGCAACTACATCTGTTCAGTGTGTACAAAACATTTCAAGAGCATGCTATTACTCTCGTTTAAAGTCCAATAAAACGTTACACCTTTTAGAAAATATTTAGAACAAGCAGTATATGGAGCAAACTTGTTTTTATTTCCTTATCAGGAACATAAAACCTATCACATCTGAAATAACGATTTCACATTTCCTTTTATATTTTATAATAAATGTTATTACTACAGATATTCAAAACGTATATTCATCAGTAATATATTTGCACCCGGCTAATGTGTTTATTAAATTTATTTTTGTTCATACATCCAAAAACTTCCTCGAATTCCGAAGAAGTACTATTACTGGTTATTTGTTTCTGCTCTACTACGTGGAAAGTATATGTGAAATCAGTTTAAAGTTATATTCCCTCTAATGGCACATAAGTCAAAAATCTTCAATGTATTTATAACGCCTTAAAATATTGGACTAGGAGAACTTTGGAAGTACGTACATATTCACTTGAATCAAATGTCTTGTCTCCCATTTTGTACAAGTGAGTGATGTGACTTGGGAAAATGGTATCCATCACAAGAAGTTTCTGAAAAGAGTGTCTGAATTTATTCTAAAATCTTTAAATTGTACAGTTGTTTATGTTTCTTCTCTAAACCAATATACATTTTCCCTTCTCTAAATTTCAACAAATTTGTATTCACTAATTTACTTGAAAAATATCATATAAATTTATAATGCTATATTATATCTCTTATATTGAGGGGGTTTGTCAGTTCTAATTGAAGCAACTTCATCCTTAATGATTTGAAGTTACCGCAAATTGAAGCAAATAATTACAAATAATTTTTGCAAATGCTATGGACATTTAGTACTCACGTGGGAGATAAAAGAAATAATAAAACTTTTGCTTCTTGATCACGCTATTTATGGTAAAAATTTGGGTAACACGTATATGTTTACTGCCTAATTCTTGAACAAAACCTATAGTCTAAATATATAGCACATATTCAGGGTTTCTAAAGTTACTAATTTTGTGTTAACACTGTTAGTTCAATGCTGAAAAGCTGAGCATTCCATTTCTGTTAATCTTGTTCATTTTTCATAATTTTAACTAAATGATGTCCCCATTATCACGTTCTTTAACATTCTTTATGATAATAGGTGTGTTCTTTCTTAGCTTTGGGAATAGTTTTGAATTTAATGATGTCTACATGAGGGAGATGTTGCTCTGTGTAGAGCTGAGCTTTGGTATTCGAAACGTGTTTGTGAAGTTATGCAGTGCAGATAATAAATGCAACTTTTTTCAAAATGCGCCTGGTCGATATACAAATCAGATCCGTTTACTTCGCAAAGACATCAATATGGCTTGTATTCAACAAAAAATCCTGAAAGAATTGTTAACCGTTCGAAATGGGGATTGCAATACAGTATACACCGCGCCGGACGTGTGTGTGTGAGTTATTCAAAATAAAAAAAATATATATTTTCGAAAAGTATTTTTTATGCAAACATCTGGCTTGCGCAATTATAAAGGAAAATTGTAATAGCTTATTTTCTCACCATAATTGTCTCAAGCAATTTCACTGTGGGCATCATCCAGACGGTAGTTGATCTCATTCCACATTGCGCTAAGAACGTATGGTGTAATGGTGGACGTTATGCGGGCTTTCAGGTGCTGAAGGTCGGTGATTTTGATCTTGTAGAGAATGTATTTGACATAACCCCACAGGCAAAAATTCAGTGGGGTTACCTACGGTGATCAAGGAAGCCAAGCAATTGGTCCACCTCTGCCAATCCATCTCGACGGCATCTTGCAATCCAGGTGACCTCTAACGATGTGGATGAGATGTGCAGGCTCCCGTCTTGTCGAAAGACGGTATCAGGTGGTAGCTGGGGTAACGAAAACAGTTCCACGATGTCTAGGTTAGAGTTCCCGGGGAGAAATTTTTCCGAAGAGAAGATGGTTTCGATAAGCTTATTGTGCATCAAACCAACGCGGTGTCAATTCTTGTGCTGCCGCTCTCCAGCTCACATGTGACATATGGCTTTTTGTTATGTTAAATCCTGCCGATGCGCTGATTCGCGGTTCTACGAAATTTTACCATATTTTTAAGACATAACACATTTGTACTTTTTCACAGAAATCCATCGTTTCCCTGATCATTATATCTTTTGAATCAACAAATATTATGACGAACTAAAAATATCATCCAGAGGAAATTCAATTATGTACGAATGATGATTTCTATTCAATTTTCTAATCCAATTTGAGTATTGGCAATTAAGGGTGTCAGTGGTAGGAAGGCAGACCCCAAAATGCTTCGCTAGTGTTAAAATGAAGTAATGAATTAATTACAATATTTGTGTGGAATCGAATAACATTTAAGGAAAGACAGATTTCTCAGAAAAAAAGGAATACTGTATAAATGTTTAGTGAAGCCTGCATAATAGTGGCGACTTCGTAAAACAATTTATCTCAAAAGCGTGTATCCGTTTTTCGTTACGAATCAATGTGTGTATATGCACTGAAATAACATTACAAAACATAATTAATTAGGGAAATATGAGAAATGTACACCCTGATTACAGGTCGGCGCTCATTTCGGCCCCTTGCTGAATATATTTATTGCATCATCCATCGGGCACCTGAACACTGAATTTAATTATAATTATTCTACGGGATCTTCCCTGGAAAAGAAGCCAGTCCTCCGCAATATCCGAATAATGATACGGAACACTTCACGACCAGCTAATAAAGCACTTTCAACATTAAAAGATCATACTTTACAAACTATTATAACCATCTGAATTTCATAATATGACTTCAAGATTTGACGATTTTAGTATTTACCAAAACCAAAACAAAATCCCCCTAAATTTCAGAACGCAACACAGCTGATTTTTTTGGATAAAGTTTACTATAAACACGCGCGCCCGCATAATCGCAGACTCCCAGAGCACGGGAAAATGTACTGTATAACATCATCAGTCTTGTAAATACTATTTTCAAATTCTTGAGTATTAAAATTTTCAACATTCGACAAGGACGAACACGTGGTATTCCGAATAACTGAGATTAATTAATAAAGAAATTTCCAATGGGGTGAATATCACCGGTAATTGATGTCGTTCATTCTCTGACACGTCGCATGTGCTTCAGAGAATCCCACATTAGAATTTCATATAACAGATATTCTTATTGATAATTTTCTGGGATAGTACAGTAACGAAGGGAATGAAGGAAGTTGGTGTACCTGAATACCTTTAAATCGGGAATATGTTCAAAAGAGCAAAGCGTGCCGTGCCGTAAATGTCGAACTATCACTTAGAGAAGTCAAGAGAAAATTCTACAATGTCAATAATCTTAATTTGCCTGATCGTGTTGCTGATTGCGAAGACCAATAAGAGGGTCAATTCAAGATAACATTGTATAAAAGAAGGCGTACTGCCACACCGGCAGTGCCATGACTTTGGAAGCGGTGTGAGCGACATCCAGCAGGTTTCCATTTAGAAACGGGGGACGAGCCTAAGTTATACCTCAATTTAAATTTGGTACCATGGCGCTCACCGTAACCACGGGAGGACCAACTATATGCATGCAGCAGACAGCCAAGCCAGATCTGCCAATCAGAGACTCTGGGAAGGGATACAATGGCTGGCCTACCTAGAACTGCAGCACCACCGCTTCCAATAGCCCTCACTTTTCCAATTGCTTATATACTACCTGAAAATAACTTAAACAAAATACTGAAGGTAATAATATTTCTTGGAAATAACTTAAAATCTGTCATTTGCTTAGGAATTAAATTTTGTACGCAGATAAAACTATTCACATTATCATTTTGAAATGAATGTTTGTGCAATTCCTCAAATAAACGGTACGCATAGCGTTCTATAGCGTTCATAATTTATTGTGTCTTTGAACACAGCTATCTTTACGTCCATAGATCCTACCAGATGACTTCGCCAGAATTTGTGCTTTTAAGGAAGACAAAATCGTATGTTAACTAAACAATTGAGCCACCAATGCGAACATATTCCAAAACATAAAGTCTCATAATCCTTTGACTATGCGTTAGGCTGCCATTTAAATGTGTGTTGAGTTGTAAACAAAGTACACTGAAGAGCAATTGAATTAGAAATAGCTGGCGTTATGCAAATGTGGCGCTGTGGGCTGCCCTGTAAACGGAAACGGCATGACGTATGCAGCGATCCGACAATATAAGGAGTGATGCGACGGGAATCAATAAGAGTCGGACGCAGTATAGTAAGACGAAGGATCTAAGCGAATTTAATCGATGTCAATATGTCGGTGCCCGGACGAATGGGTGACTCCATCTCGGAAGTCGTGCAGGCACTGGGATTTTCACAAGCCACTGTGTCACGGGAGCACCGTGAGTACCGTGAGTAATCCGGTGAAACCATCCCTGCAAGGGCCAACTGCCGTGGGCAACAGCGTGTGGATGAGCGAGGTCATCGTCAGCTAGCTCCCATTGTAACAGCGGATAGGCTGGCCACAGTGCAAGAAATCACTCGGCAATTTAACGCTGGTACACAAAACCGTGTAAGCAGCCACACCATCCAGAGCCATCTCCTCGCTATGGGGTACAAAAGCAATCGTCCCAAAGAGTACCGCTGCTGACCGCACATCACAGGGTGCAAAGATTAGCATGGGCGTGGGAACATCGCCACTGGACCATAGACATGTGGGAAAATGTTACTTGGACTGATGCGTCGAGATACACGTTATTACATGCGGATGGCAGTATACGAGTACAGCGCAAACCACCTGAAACGATGGATCCTTCTTGCCAGCAGGGTACTCTTCAAGCTGGTGGACGTGGCATTCTCGTCTGGGAACTGTTTAGGTGGACTGAAATGGGACCCCTGGTACGTGTGACATCGTCCCTCATAGGTCAACGTTACCGTTATATCCTTGACTACCATTTGCTCCCGTTTGTGCGTCTTCAACATCCCACTTGGGACCTCATCTTGCAACATGACAATGCACCGTGCCATCGCTCCCGAATTGTATCCGAATGATTGGATGAACACTACACCGACATGACCTCGCTTCCTTGGCCAGCTAGGTCACCTGACCTCAATTCCATCGAGCTCATCTGGAATACCATCGAGAGATATGTTCGAGGCCCTGACCCCTTTCCATCAAATCTTCGTGAAATGTGGGAGCTTGTTCAAGGGTCATGGATCCGTATGGTTTCCCAACGCTTCTGGTGTCTTGTCGAGTCCAAGCCGAAACGAATCGATGCCGTCATCAGGGCGAAAGGTGGTTCTACACGTTACTAGACAGGTATCTCTTCTTCAATTGCTCTTCAGTGTATATCTGCAGTCACCAAAACTCTCGACTAGCAGAGTGGGTATAAATATTTTGAGCAAAAATAAAGAAGTTTACTGAAATTGAAAATTATTCATTACCATCAGCGAGGTAGTAACTGTTCAGAAAATAAGTAATAATTACAAAAATACAGCGAAGAATTTTAATACAAATCCAGAGCGTACGTTACACTCATTATTATTAATTATGAACTTATAAAATAAGATAATTTTGTATCATAGATATTCTTTAGCTCAAATGTCTTTAAGCAATTACAGGTTTTTCTCCATGGATTTTGAAAGCTTACAAGTGCACGTGTATTCATTTTTGAACGAATCAGCCTGAGCTAACAACGTCTCACGAAGACCTTATTTCAAGAGTGTCAACAGTCTCCTGGAAATTGGTTATTTATGCATAGTGTTTCTGCAACAGAACAAACTCTGACGTATTTCCATGTCATATGCCAGGACAGGGCCATTAGTTATCCATCACAAGCAGTAGCTGCCACAAGTGACCCTTCAGCGGCCCTGCAAGCACATGCCATAAATGATGGCTAAGCTAATGTAGTCCGCTTGTTTCCTGGCAATGGCAGCAGGCAATCACGTCACGTAACTGATCTCTTGCCGAGTCTTGTCCTCGAATTTTCAAGTAGTAGCCATAAAAAAATACTTAAAGCATAACCGCAGTTTTCCAATGCTACAACTACTTTTTTGTATTGCCTTACGAAACTTATGCATTACAGAACTACGCTGGGGAAATTTTCTCAACAAGTCCTGAAAAACGCCCGTTTGGATCTGGTTGGTAACGAACCGAGGAGTGTCTGCGTGGGAAGCGGTTTGATCTACCAACGGGACGGATTTGTCACGCACAAGCGTTTACTTGAAGCTGGGCATCTTTCGTGCGGAATGTGTAGCGAATGTTCTCCTTTTAATTTTACAATATTAAGAAGGTATTTTTTATAAAGGTCAGTTTTATATAATTCATTAATTAATTTTTTCATCGTAAGGATTATTTTCTTTTACTTAAAGGGAACTTCACTCATTTTTAAGGAGTGTACCAACTTAAAGGCGCATTTCAAAGCTTCGTGGTGTCCTTGTGTTGAAAGGCGATTGTTGGATTTGTCATATTCTGTTACATTTTTAACGTTGTATCTTTCTTTCAGCTGCCCGAAGCTACATTGGCTCTAAAGAAGAAAGGTATTTTATTCTAGTTCTCGTTATTTTTAGAAGTGAATTCCTGCAGTCTTCTGTATTTAACCCATGGATAAGTACATTATATCAACATAGCGTTTCCTTTTTTTTCTTCAAATAATTGATAAATTTTATATACCTGTAATTATTCTTTGTTTTTCCAACATAAGGTTTTTTTAATGTTTTTCCGGGGACTTTCGTTTCGAGCGCTTTAGTGTATGTTAAAAAGAAAGATCAGACAGTAATTATTTATTGTTATTTATAAGAATGGAGTGGGTGTATTTAATGGCTGTAATCTAGTATTTCATGGCTTAATCTGATATCTTCGTGGACGTGGCATTTCATTATAGGGAATTAATTCGCCTCTCTACATGGTTTTTTTTTAACATCCACTAAAATAATACAATGGCGATAGCGTCGTCTCCCACTAACTAGTACCGCTAGAGACACAGCAAGTGTTGCTTCTGCGCATGCGCAATCCCGTTGCTTCCACCTGTTGTTGGGTTTTCATTGGTTGCCAACTACGGGTTAGTCATTGATGGCCTGCAGCATCGCCGTGAATTGCTTGGAGGCTCGCAATTCACGGCGATGCTGCACGACCATCAATGACTAATAACTGATGGCGCTGCACTAACGGACCGCTATTGTGCAGAGAGTGGCAAATTTCAGCCAGCAGTGACCCATCGCTGCCCGCTGGTGGCCAGCAGCTTCACAAAACTTGTGTTTTTGTTGGGTTTTACAGGCACAAAAAAATCAAGGCCGGAACACTCACGCTGAGACTTACGAAGCGATTACAGTTAATAAAAAGTTTCTTGACAGATTTGTTGCTATGACTTTGGCCAACGAACACTTAACATGTATCGGAGTTAGATCGCACAGATTCGTTTAACGCACCAAAAAATCAGTTTACGGATCGGAGAAGTTCTTTGTCAATTCGAGAACATATCTGAAAAATGATATTTTCGATTTCATAGTTTCAGAGAGCAACTGTGTTTAGTTTAAAGAAAAAATTATTTTCGGTTTCATAGTTTCAGAGAACAACTGTGTTTAGTTTTAAGAAAAATAATATTTTCGATTCTATAGCTTTAGGGTGCAGCCATATTAAGTATAAACCATGTCGAAAATTTTCAAGATTTTTTGTTAATTCTAATAGCACAAAATCATGGATGTATTGCTCATTTTCCAAAGAAAGCAGAGTTAGGACTGCTAATAAACGCAGGATGGTCCAGGACAAACGGATACGATAAATAATAAAATATTGGTGTCATTATAGCGCCGGAGGTGACGTCATAGGTGGGTCGGTCAACTTTCGGAAGTGACGTCGAGGATGTTTTTCCCCTGAAGGTAGAGGAATAAATATTTGTTTCGGTGACAACGGTGGGCGAGGCTTTCTCTATCCGCAATTTTTCAGCACGTCTTTAGAAATATCTCTGCAACTAACAGTCCGATTTGAAAATTCGCTTTTCATTAGGAAGCTTAAAATGTGCGAATGATGATCCTTTATTCCTTTTTTTCGACGCACAATTTCGCCGCTAGAGGGAGTAAAGGCAGATGATGTCGAATTCAAAACACATTTTATTCCATATATGGTGTGAAAAAATTAAGGACGAAGAGTAGAAATTAGCATAACAGCGGAACGAGCAAGCAGAACGGACCGGAAGTCCCCTCAGGAGATAGACTAGGGCCCGGTATGGTAAGGCATGCGCATATATGCAGCATGACATCGGGGGGAGTCGGAACGGTATAAAGCACACGGGCGGTGTACGTTAAGCAATTTGGTGAAAGTTATTGCATGGTGTACATCGGTTTGAACGACGTCCAGGTGCTGCCACCGTGTGATATGGCCAACACGCAATTCAGTAGACGACATCTGTTAGACTTTATCGAGGTCGCGTCATTGGGAAGTTGGAGGAAGTTAGAAGTTAGACTAGTGTGTCTGAGGTGTTTGGGATCACTCACAGCATCGTTTCACGAGCTTGGAGAGCATTTCAAAAAACAGGAACAGCTGTCGGAGAGTTTAGCATTGGTCGTCAACGAGCAACCACGGCGGCTGATGACCGGTATATTGCCCTACAGGCGAGAAGAGACAGACGGCAGACAACGGAAAAAATCGCAAGGCACATACAACAGACAACTGGACGTCCGTTATCGCGTTTTACCGTGCCTAGGAGGCAGCACAAAGATGGTATATCTGCACGACAACCAGTACGGTGTGTGCTACTAACGCCTGCTCATCGGAGACGTCGGTTTCTGTAGTGCCAGGAACACAAGAACTGGACACATCAGCAATGGGGTCGAGTTCTCTTTACGGATAAGAGCCAATTTTTTCAGACGAGCGTTTCCGAACACATTCACATCTGGGAAGAGCAAGGAACACGCAATTACACCTCCAACATCATTGAAAGGGACTGGTTTTGAGGTGGCAGAGTTCTCGTTTGAAGTGATATCATGCTTGGTAGCCGTACTGATCTCCACATCTTCCAAGGAGGTTCAGTCACTGGTGTCCGCTATTTCACCGATGTTCCCCTGCCTCACGCGCGTCTGTTTAGAGGTGCTGTGTGTTCTGAGTTCCTATTCATGGACGACAACACTACACCTCATCGTACAGTGGCTGTCGCAGAGCTGTTGGAGAGTGAAGATATTCAACGCATGGATTGGTTCGCCAGGTCCCCGGACCTCAATCCAATCGAACACGTGTGGGACCTTCTCGGGAGACGCTTGGCAGCACGTCACCAGCAGCGATTTCGCAGCTGAGATTGGCGCTACAAGAGGAATGGGCCGCGATGCCTTAACAGGTCTTTGACAACCTCGTCCTCAGCATGCACAGACGTTGCAAATCCTGCAACACAGTCAGGGGTGATCATTACCTGGATTTTTCTTGGCAGCCGCCTGTCACATGGACGTTCGAGTCTTCTGTGGAATTGTGCTTGAAGCTATCTTTCCAATAAAGTGCCTGTTTATCCTTTGGATTCCTTGTTTGGAGAGTTTTGCTCATTTGTCCCATACAAATTCTTACATCTTGGAGATCTTATGGTAAGATTTGAATCGATGTGGAGCACTTCTGCACGAGGATACATTCGAAAAACCGTCTCGTCCTTAATTTTTGCACGCCAATGTACATTAGCTATTTAAAATGCTTGAAACTAATGTATATGTGCAGTTACGGCTGCGACACAATCTGATTTCCTATTAAAACGAATCGTAGGACCATTTCGACGAGTTTATTCACCCTGAGTAGCATATTTTTTGTAAAGTTAAACAGGTCAACAAATTTCGAATATTTTTATAATAGTTATCAAATTACCACTTATTTATGAATTATGTGTTGCTGATCATGAAAAGGAATATTAACTTGATATTTTAGCTACTGTATTTGAAAGAATGCACATTCCTTTATGCATATTAGATATCTGTTATTTCCATGACATTACTATATACATAGCTTACACTCAGAATTTGAGAAACATGTTAAAGCTCTAATCAATGAGTTTATTAATAACGAAGTACCTAATCAGTGTATGATCTGTTCAGAAATTATCTTCCGGTTTAGCCTGGTTTCCATTTTATACAGGTTTTACTGTATAAAGATTGACCATTTTCAAATTGGATATTACTTCCTAATGGAGAAATAGTTTCCAGTCTCTAGGAGGCGGAGAAAAATGAAACGCACTGTGACTGTAGTATGAATCGCAGTAATGACGGATTGAATGTCCAGTCAAACCAGTGTAAACAAACCATTTATGCTCAAATGTCTTTATTCATTCATACAATTCATGCTGAAATCCAGAGTGCAATTTTCAAGACCGTTCTGTCCTAATTAGTGGGACACATTCATTGTATAAATGAAATGATATCTCACTTTTCCAAATAGCAGTTATAAAAATCAATGCTGAAATACCAGACGTTAGTTGATAAAAAGAATTCCCTGATGAACAAGACTTTAGGAAATATAACATCCAAATCGTATTCATCAACCCTGTGTCGCTATCTTTTTTCTCTTAAAACGTCAATCATATCTATCGCAGATCTAAATTTTTTTCAGAAAGATTGTTTTACAATTCACTTCTCAGCACTTAAAAAAAAGAGTGAAAAGATTGTTTCACACGTTTAGTTTTTCGACGTTTTAAAGTCATAATATAAGACATGATCTTGACAGGACAGGAATATCACATGTGTTACATTGTGTCACTGCTGCATGTAAATGGCCGGAGCAATCAGTCCCTCTTCCAGGATATTTCTCTCCTATTTTTTACGAGGCCTCTACATTTATTTTCACACTTATTTAGGCATATGTTATAATACAAAGAAAGTTCTTACTTTATATAAGCGTACACCTGAAGCAAAGATGGGCCCAATATTAAACCATGGCACTTGTGTATCATCGGACACAAACGTAAACCACTGAAGCTTTTTCTGTCTCAAATAGATCAGCACCATTACTTCTAGATTACATTACAATCTAAGCCTATTTCGAAGGCTCTGAAAATGTATGAGAACACAGTACTTTTCCGTGATTACAAAAACAGATTTATTCTGAGAAATTAAACAATATATTCTGGACTAACAACGCCCACCCAAGAATATATCAGTTTAAAAAATAGTATTATTATTTGTCCACCAGTCAATCAAATATGCATTTCAACTACAACTTAAATATAGTGAGTCAAGCAAAAGAGGGTGGAGGAAATCTTTGGCGAGTATAATTTTTGCGCAGTGCACAACTGTGTCACTCAAAGAAAGGCACTTGAATAGCGCACTCGTTGCCCTAAATGAGGGACGGGCAACTGCTTATTGCTCGTTAAGTTGCTTACGGTGGTCGTTGAACCTTCAACCAAAAAGCATAAAATTACCCTCTCGATGTGACGTCACATGGTCAACGCTGACTGAAGAGATGGGATAGAGGGGCGAGAAATGCTTCCCCAGAGAGAAATAGCATGTGCTTTCCTAATCAGTAAAACAGGCGAGTAAGAAGAAGGAAGGTTTAATTAGGAATTTTGACTTGAGCTGAAAATTGAGGAATGCAAACAAACTACGTGAAGTTGTAAACCTTATTTTGGCAAAATGTAAGAGAGATTGAACAGACACCTTCAAGTATGCGAGAAATATTGGCTACTTCGGCAGTTTGAGCAATAAAATTTAATGATTTAATTGAAATACTCGGGTCGTAATAAAATGCACAACACAATAATTCCATGCGGTGAGAAATCGATAGTATTAATGAAGATATCGTGCATATACAATACTTAAAGAGCTTACACCATCTTTTGCACGATATATAATTTTTTTTTAAATTAAATATATCGTGCAAAGACGGTGTAAGCTCTTTAATGTATTGTATATGCATGACATCTTCATTAATACTCTGAGTTATTTGAATGATAATGTGTTCATAAGGCATGACTCATGTAGTAGTTTTCTTAGTAATTTTAATGTAGTTTTCTTTAAAACAACATAAAAATAAACATGGACAGAATTTCTTTTCTGCGCCTATTAAACTCAATTAGTTTAGGAATTCATGCAGAAAATGGAGATACAAAGAATGAAGCTAATCTACATCATCTCAATGGAGATGATGTAAATAATCTTCATTTCTTTGCATTTGATTAAGTTTACTGCGGCATAATTATGTAATTTCACACTAAACTCATTCAGGAAATTTTGATATATCTGTATTCAAATAAAACTTTTCTTTTCTATCCTTTCATAAAATCTGTATATAACCGAACATATTACTGCTAATAAAGTATTCGACATGATTATTTTTATGAATCCAAACAGAATGAAGCTTGCGTTGGCTGTCACCTGTATTTCGCGGTCCCCTGCCAAACACTGTTTTCTCCGTCACGGATGTTATCACTCACAAAAGCAATGCATAACAGGCCCTTCTTCAGGAACCAAGGAGAGCCCTTTTTGAAAAGTATAAGACAATACATCAACATTTGACAGTCGGGAATACCAGAAACTTTTGAGAAAATTGTCTTTCCAAAGTTTTGAAAAGACAACGAAAAGACGTTGAGCTTAAAAATATTAAACATCTGATTCTCTTTCTCTCTCATACAGCACCCTGCACGAAATTGTAAATGGTTAGTGGTACTTATTGTCAGTCTATCAAGTACTTAGCACTTTGTCAGTAGATGGAATAGTTTTCTTTTAACTAAGTTACGCATGATCATCGATCTTTAACTGTCCGAAGTGGGAGCGTGAATCCAACGGAACAGGTTGTCCCATCATCGTGACGAACAAAGCCTTCTCACGTAGCGACCGTTTAGTGCTAACAGGCGAACCTTTCGATCCAGATGGCAAAATAACCTATCACTGATTTAAAAAATGATATTGGAAGGAAGGGGGTTGAATTTGTTTCAGTTATCAACTGCGGTAATGCTGCTATTGTGCTCGGCATCTTACTTTTCAGTTTCTCCGGGGGCGCAGTTAGATATAATGCAAAACTTTCTCCAACGTGCATGGGATCCTAAATTACAAAATGGCAAGGAAATGAAATGTTTATCTCTCGGGGGTCTTTTGCTTTAAAAAATTTTATTGGATACAATGGTATAATTATTTGGGATATATCTGATTAATCGCATGAAATACACTCACGGACAATGAAATTTGCGCACCAAGAAGGAAGCATCGGAATAAACTGAAATTTTATGGACGTATTGATTCACATGAAAGATACCCATGATGGCAAAAACAGAGCTGCAGGACAATTAAAGAGGGCTCTGCGGCACGCAATCCGGTCATATTCAATAGCACGTAGCACCGCCTCGTGCGGCGACACATGCTGCAATATGTTCCGGCATTGAGGCGAACAGTAGTCTGATGTTGTCATGCGGCAGACTGACCCACACGTGTTGAATGGTGTGCTCCAAATCCCGGATAGTGCAGCACGGCTGCAACTGAAGTTTTAAATGTTCCCACACATGCTGGATAGGGAACATGTGCGGGCAGAGGGCAGACCATGGAAGTGTATGGACATTACGTAAGAAGTCCTGGGAAACCCGAGCCGTGTGTTGGCGGGCATTATTCTGCTGGTATAGCGCACCTGGAATCCCGGCCAGGAATGGGAACAAATCAAGTAGTAACGTCTCATGCACATACCGCTAGCCCGTCAATGATCCACGTACCACTACTAGAGCTCATCGGCTATCGTAGGCTGTGGCTTCCGAGACCATACTGTCTGAAGTGGGAGAGGTGAAGCGCTCGATGGTGAGGTTGCGATTGTGCCGTTGACCCGGGGACATCTACAGCCGGTGACGGTGATGATCTGTCCCCAAACCGAAACGATATTCATCACTAAGCACCACAATTCGCCTGTCTGGGGCGTTCCACGTCGTTCTGGCCTGGTACCACTTCAAATGGAGCCGGCGATGCTCCGATGTTAATGGAAGCAAACGTAAGGCTCGCTGGGATAGCAGATTTGCTTCGGTTAGGCGTCTGAAAATGGTTTGTAGGCACACAGGAGACTCTAAATCTTCCAGTATAGTGGTACGGGTCCTCGTGGTATCCGTTCGTGCCTGACGCACGAACCGTCGGATCTCTCTACCGGTGGTCTTGCTGGTCCGTCCGGAGCCGCTCCGCCATGTGGCTGTGTTGGTTGGTTAGTGGATTTTAGTGGCGCAAGGGCCAGGTTTGGCCAAAGAGCGCCAGAGAAAGAACTATCAGCCACATATTTTTAAAAGCGTGGAAAATGATTAAGAGCAGACAGGCTTGGTAAAAGTTGAAAAAGAGTATGATGAAAGCTGTGAAGACAAGGTAGTTAATAAGGTTTATATAAAAATTTATTAATTTACTATTATAATTATAATTTTTTTTTTTAAACACAACTACACAAAGGATGAGTCACTCTCCTCCCCCCACACTCCTCTGCAATGCTGGCAGAGGGCGGGGACGAACTGTCACTCTCCTCCCCCCATGTTCCTCTGCAATGTTGTTTGAGGCTGGGGACGAACTGTCACTCTCCTCCCCCTATGTTCCTCTATAATGTTGGTTGAGGGTGGGGACCTCGCTGAGGCCGAGACAGTGGGATAGACACTGCACACCTTTGCGGATTGAGGGCCGGGTCTTCCGCACGTGCAGGCTTATAGCTGGAAACTGGAAGAGACGGTCGGCTGCAAAAGAGAAGGCCCAGAATCAGGTATTCGAAAAATCTCGAGCTCGGGAAAAACACCTGTGTCGCCTGGTCAGCTGTAGATCGCTTAGCAAGGGCGGCGAGAGCTACAGGGCGCGGAACAAAGGGCTGCACGGGTTGTGGCAGAGACTGAACTACTGCGGCAAAAGTACGCTGTCGGTTGGTGGGTATACCCAACTTGGCCTTGGCAGCAGGGTACGAGAGGCCCTCCAGGGTCTTGAGGCGCTGGATTGCCATCTCGTCCTTCCATTTCATACAGTTGCGGGAGTAAGCTGCATGGGCCTCACCGCAGTTAACACAGCAGGCCGCAGAAGTGCAACCATCCCCGTCATGTTCACTGGAGCCACAATTTGCGCAACGAGCGGAACTCTTACAGAAACGTTGGGAATGCCCGTACCTCTGGCACCTGAAACAGCGCAGAGGACTGGGAATGTACGGGCGAACTCCACAGACCAAGTAGCCAGCCTTGATTTCGGTCGGAACTTTCGGGGAGTTAAAAGTCAAGATTACATTTTTAGACTTAATCAAGGAACCATCGCGCCGGAACATCATACGACGAGCAGCAATAACACCTTGATCTGCAAGTTCAGTCACCAATTCGTCTTCACTGCAAGGCAAGAGATCAAACTCCGAAATAACACCCCGAGAGGTGTTAAGAAACGGGTGAGGTGTCACTTTTACAGGGATGCCTTGAAGACTAGTGAGGTGCAGAAAAGTGTTACTCTGAGAAACACTGCAAGTTTGGACAAGCAGGTCCCCAGAGCGAAGCTTCCTCACAGACTTCAAGGGGCCAACTGCAGCGTCCAAAGCTTTAGAAATGAAGAATGGAGATCTGGTGGACAGTCTCTCATTCGGATCGATGGATTCTACAACTAAGTGTGTAGCATGCGTATTCACAACAATCGAGGGGAGACGACGCTTCGGAGCGACTGGTACAGCTGCCGAAGAAGAGGTTCCACATTCTTGGTCCAGATCATGGTCTAAAGATCGTTTAAGGGTATGAGACTTGGTAGATTGAGAAGACGAAGGAGAGTCGTTGTCAACGATCATTTGCTCAGGTGACTTGAATTTGGAGCGTTTGTTTTTGGGTTTACCCATGGAAAAAGGAGAAGGATTCGTCTGCAGACTACTCCACCCACCACCGAGCCCTACAAGGGAGAACTGGAGGTCTGCAAGCCAAGAAAATGACGCTGGACACAGTTCTGGAGCTTATACGTTGCAGATATAGTCCGTTGGCTGTGATCACACGCACTCGGCGGACACTTCGGCCTCTGGGTACCGTCATGCCAACGCCTTTGGCATGATCCCACAGCCCCCGGGCTCACCCTGCCGTGCTATACGACAAAAAAGCCGCTAAAGCCCTGCACACAACTTGGTACAAGACTTCTGACTAGAGGTGGGTTAGTCTCTAGCCTCCCGTTTACAGCGAAGCCGGGGTCGAAGAGGAGTGTTGGCACACAGGAGGCACTGATCCGGTCTCCTGCGACCTCAGCCGCCAGACATCCCATTTCCGCCTCACGGGTCTCCGCACGCGGCAAACATGCAGGTAGGTCTAGCACCCAAACCAGTTAAAAGGAGAAAAGAAATCCAAAGAAGACAAATCCTGGAAGGGAACCTAAACGGAATCTCAGCAACCTACGAACTGAGCGGTTAATATAAAACAGTTAGTGGTGGAGGGTAACAAAACCACAAGACCGGGGTGTTAGTACATAACGTGGTAGCGATTAGGTAAAGTATACAACACGGGCAACTAGCCAGTGGAGAAAATAAATAAAAACGAAAAATCGAGACAAAAGACCAGCTCGGGATCGTGGGGCCGCGACTCCCCAACAGCTGGATGAACAGCCGTCCCTGCAAACACCAACAGCACCAAAACAAAAAACAGGCGGTGGCATGACAACAGATGTTGACCAGTCACAAGGTCAGCTCGGGCCGTGGGGGCGCTGCTCCCCAAATAACTGGAAAACCAGTTATCCCCGTGAGGGCCATGTGGCTGTGTCGTCACGTGTTCACAGCTTCCAACGCAGTTTGGCGGTCTATACGGCGCGCCGATCACTCTGCAGTTTTCAGCCCTATCATCAGGCCTCTCTCAAAGTCCGTAAGTTGCGTAAATCGACGTCTCCGGCATCTAGCCGGCATCCTTGTCACATTGTATTCTTGCTTGCGTCAGCCGGTGCTTTTCGCTTTCATGGCTCATCGACTACACGGCGGTTTATGAGGCTGCCGGTTCGTGCTCGCAGCGCCATCACAGGGTGTGCGGTCATGCGCAATCGCTCCAAACGTGGGTCATTTGCATACTAGCACGCACTCTAGCTATTTACAGAGTTTCGCGGTTGTAGCATGTTTTCTTCTAGTTGCGCAAATTTTACTGTCCGTGAGTGAATATTCAGTAAAATATGCGTCAGCTGCTTCAAACGTCTGACTCGAAATCTACGTCTTGTTAATTCAGTGTAAAAATATAATTTAAATAGTGTTTTAACAACTTCCTCTTCTTGGAAACCAAAGTAGTTAGATGGTTAAAAGTTTTTAAATAATGTTCTTTTTTCTTAAATTAAAGTTACTTTCATCATAGTTTCCCTCATGATTTCTGATCTGATACTTGATATTTCATACTGGGGTTTCACAGTAGACGGCATTTCTAGTGACATTTTTCTAGTACATATAGTCTCAAGTGCCATTTTACCTCACACCAAAATGTTAACATGGGTTAACAGTTTTATAAAATTACTAAAACAGATGCTGACATGTAGGTGAACGATCGCTCGCATAAGCTACAACAGAATAACACAATAAGAGTTTTTGAAAAAAAAAAAAAAAATTTAATAAATTTCTTTCTGGATTCTTTACTGAAAATAAAATAAAATTATGTGGATGTAACTAAGTTTTCATTTCAAGTAATACCTGTGTTCGATTTTTGCAATTATACACTGCCGGACAACTGCTAAGGACGGATGACAATAGCAACCATAAAATGGAAGGCAGGAAAATGTGGAAATTAGGATAAGTGCGGGATACAGTAAGACGTGTTGTGCGTATGCAAATTTTGGATTGCCGAACTTGTTCGTGACGTCATAGCGCTGATAAGAGAAATAAAGGATTTGACGCGTATTGACCGTTGTTGTTCAAACGCATAGTTGAAACGGAAAAAAAATCAATTGATGAACTTGCAATTCTCAGCATGTCTTCCCGACATCACCTAGATGATTTTACGCGTGGCCGTATTATTGGCAACATTGAAGAAGGGCGAAAAATAACAGATTTTGCCAGGGAGTCCGACGTCAGCCACAGTGTTGTTTCAAGGCTTTGGAAATCATTTCAAACAAATGGAGAATGTATCAAACGTCACGAGGGAGGTCGTGTTCGCAGTACGACACCTGCATAAAATCGGAACATAGTGCTATCAACAAAAAGACACCGACGCAGCACAGCTAGTGAGGTAGCAAATCAGTTTATGGCTGCTACTGGCAAGCGGATCTCGCGAAAAACTGTCGCCAGACGTTTGCATGAAGGAGAACTATACGCCCGCCGTCCTGTCGTGTGCATCCCATTGTCCAGACGTCACCGTACCACCCGTTTGCAATTATGCCATCAACATCGGAATTGGACTGATAACGACTGGTCTGCTGTCCTCTTCTCAGATGAGAGTAGATACAGTCTATCATCTGATTGTCGACGACAACTGATCTGGCGTGATAGTAGTACTGCATATTGTCCAGCAAACATAAAGGAAAGGGATCGATATCCGACATGTAGTGTCATGGTATGGGCTAGCATCATGATCAATGGCCGTACGTCCCTCTATGTGCTTCCAACTGGGGCTATGACTGGCCAACAATACATTAGAGATGTTCTGCCACCTTATGTTCGCATGTTCCGTGGTGCTGTCGGTGATAGATTCATTTTCATGGACGACAACGCAACATGTCATCGAACAGTCGCTGTCAAGGAGTGTCTTGAGAGCGAGGATATTCAATGCCTCGTATGGCCAGCACGTTCTCCAGATCTGAATCCCATTAAAAATATGTGGGATGCTTTGGGGAGGAGTCTAGCTGGTCACCGATGCCCTCCAACAAACAAGGACACCCTCACCCGTGCACTGACAGAAGAATGGGATAAATTACCCTAACAGCTGCTTGATAATGTTGTGCAAAGCATGACACGACGTGTGGAATCTTGCATCGCCCTTCATGGTGGCCATATCCCGTATTGATATCTTACGCCTGAACGCCTGCGGACGGTAATTGAATTTTTTTTTCACGTTTACGTATTCTGCATAAAATGGCCTGTTTGTCCCTTGAACACGTTTCACAGCCTTCTTGATTTCAGAGCACAATAAATTATCTCCCTTGTAATGTCCTGGCATTCTGACATTACTTTATTTCACTTGGCATCCAACCACACTTACTTTTTTATGCGCTATATAGCCGTTTATAATCCGTCTTTAGCAATTGTCCAGCAGTGTATTATGTATAATGATCCCATCGAGTTTTAAGACGGGAATACGCATTAATGAAACGTATATGTGCAACTGTATGTGATAAGAAAATGACATACCGATGATCTTATGATATTTCAATAAATAAATGAAACTAGACGAAATCTGTCGGAATCGACGGTCAGTTTTTTTTTTTTTTTGAAAAGAATAAACTCATATGAAACAACAAATGTAAACTTTATTTGATTGACAAATTCATTCAAACACTTCAGTAAAGAAAATAATCTAGGTTCGTGATTTTTTTGCAGTATATCTTTATCAGACAATACAGAAAAAATTATTAGCATATCGGTATCATACGTATCAGGTGCGTCGAAGTTCATAATAATCGGTGTGGCTACCTCTGGCTTGTATAACCTACTGTGCGCGCTAAAGCATTGAAACAAACAGTATGTGAATGGTGTCCTATCAAATAGCAACCTAGGCTGTATTGACCCGCATTCAAATTTCATCAGGATTTGCTAGCGGAAGGTTCAGCAACTGCACCTGTCGTTTGAGAAGGTTCCACAAATTTTCTATCCGTGATAGATCCCGCGATATAGTCTGCCGCGGCAAAACTGGTACGTTGTTACCCCTGAAAAAGGCACGTGCAGTCGCTGCTGTAAGCAGTGGGGCATTATCCTGCTGAAATATGCGCTCGGGAACTTCCTTCCTGTACGGACTGGCGACAGGCTGTAGAATACCACTGACGTTGCGAGCTCTCTTTATAGTGGTTCGGACTTACGAAAGGTGATCAGTTTTGGTAACACAAAGCATCCAAACCCATAATGCCTCATGCCGATGCGGTAAATCTGAAGCAAATACACTCTTCTAGACGCCTTTTTCCTGTCGTTTGCGCATACAGGTGTGACCATCGTTTCCCCCTAAACCGAAGCGCTTTTCGTCCGACAAAACGATATTTCGTTATACTTCGAGCTGTTGGCTCCCTTAGATGGAATATTACAGCCTGGCGTTCCTTTAGTGCGGTGTTAAAGGTAGCCTGAGGACGCGCCTACGAGTCTGCAGTTGAACTCTGATACATGGCGGCGTGCTGTTACAGTCTAGATGGGAGAATCCGTCAGAGTTTGCCACTGCTGCACCAAAGCAATTGATATGAAGAATAATCATTCAAAGACATTATCATGAGATGAGTTTTGTCCCTCGTCGTGTTCAGTGTACGATGTCCAGGACCTTTTCTGTGTGTCCTACGCTCTTCATCGCACCCTTTGCTGCATCTCCTTGCAACGGCAGACACAGTGCGCCCTACACGAATGGCAATATCCAGCGGGAAAGCATTGCAATCTCTCATACCTATAATTCGAAATCTGTGGAATTCGCTGACGTGATTGTAGAACTGTCTTACCTGCTGGAAGCCATTCTTATGCACTGCTCCAAGCACTAACATTTGCGACGAAACCACGCTGCGCTTATAACAGAAAAACGGCCGTCTTACGGTCTCATTTGCCTAGATGCGTTGTTACGCAAGCACATATGGCGTCGAAATGCTAAGCACTTCTGCAATATTTCATGATTAGCATATTCGCTAAGAATCAGTCTTTGCTCGATTCTTCTTAGGTGTTCTGTATTTAAGAACATGTAGCTCGATATTTAATTTTCAAAAGATAAATTTAATACCTACATCTATTGTCGAAATGTTCGCTTATTCATGTATTGAGAATATTGATATTAAATCAGATTCTTATTGACCAGAATCGGTGCACATTCTATTGTGTCGTATGCAATTCTTTCGTAAACTCTAATCCTAATTTTAGTTAAGCTTCTAATGTATTTAGTATGTATACTGGAAAGATTCAAGTGCTTCTCGGTCAAAAAATTTAAATTGCGGTATTTTATGTAAATTCTCCGTAAAAAGAATAATTATATAAAATTAAAATTCTGAAGTTTGTGGCAAAATTTAATTGAAATAATGTAATGACCTAAGTGGAAGATACAAGGTATCTTAGTTATTCATTCACAGTAGATAGATGTCTTGATTACCAAAGTTCATAACGCTCCGTTCTCTTACGAATTTATATCCTCTGATCGGTTCGAACGTGTTCGACACGTTCAAAGTACAACTTTAGTAAAACGACAGTGACACATCTTCACCTTTCTCCTTCCAACGCAATACAACAGCATCGAGCCTCGGCCATTGTTCCTCCCGCATTCCTTGATGTGGAGCTGGGCGCTCAACATTATCCACTGGCGTGACGTCACAGAAAATGACTGGCCTTTGTCTGGGAGCGAACAGAAGCAAAATTGCTTTGAACTTAGTTGCGCTCGTTGCAAAATATATTCTTTGAAGTACTGTTGATCTCATGCGGCTAAAACGAAGTTGTACTACTTACGATAAGATATACTACAGTTTAACTGAACATCTCATCCAAAGAAAAATATAAGAAAATATTACAGTCATGGAGAACTTCTGGAAATGTTGGTTTTGATGGGGATGTGACTATGAATGCTTAATTTTATTGCCCTTGTGATTTCACATCACTGTGATAGTAAATTAACATTTCGCGTTTTCTGATAACTAAATACAAGATATTAAAACAAAATCGAGAACTTCCGAAACGAATTTTCCGTGGATTAATACTCCACGTGTCGTAGATCGTTCGTAAATAAAAAATAAATGTTATGCTTCTGAGACACTCGTATTTCTTCTTGATTCTAAAAATCCTTTAAGGAAAATAATTTTCACAATCAGAAAGGAATATTAATTCCAGAAATATAATATCCATCTCCTTTTAAAAGTTTTGCTAGCGGACATATTCCGAAATATTTGAAAACCATTTAGAAAACAAATAGGTATACCATATTAGCACAAAAACACTAATAAGTTGTTAAAACTGATGCTTCATTGTTTAAGGAAAGTTATTCATGAAAATTTACAGATATATGATAAATCCAGAAATTTTTTCAGAGCACATGCCATGATCATAACAAGTGGTGGACAAAACGTGCATTTGTAGATGCTATTTCTGCATTTACAATTTGAGTTCTGCAATCGAACAAACATTCTAACTTTGAGGATGTTTGGCTAATTTTTAGTTTAGATGGAAGGTAGACGGGTAAATGAACAAATAAATGTATTACAGCATCGCATTTATGTTAACAACAAATCCCAGGGACAGAGACAAGAAGAGATAGTAACAGATGTCAGGAATATAATCATCATCATCATCATCATCATTGTCAACCATTATCAATCCACTGCTGAACGAAGGTCTCCCCAAGTTTCCTCCTCAACGTTCTTTCTTGTGCCAGTCGCCTCCACGTCACTCCTGCATACTTTCGAATTTCATCCACCCGTCTCTGCACCATACGTAAGCACTGGAAGGATGCATTGATCAAACACTTTTCTTTTAAGACATAGTGGCATATTGCTCTTGAAAATTATGACGTTTCTTCCAAAAGCTCTCCAGGCAACTTTTTGTACGCCGATTAATTTCTTCAACAATGTGACCCTCACTTGATATCTGCTGTCCAAGATAAAGGTAAGTGTCTGTTATCTCCAGCTTTTCTCCATCAATCGATAAATCTACCTTTCTTGTAAAAGCATTGAACATCACTTTTGTTTTCTGAAAGTTCATTTTTAATCCCACTTCTGTACTCTTGTCCGCAAGTTCCTGGATCATACCCTGCAGCTCTGATGGGGTAGTTGCAAATATGACTACGTCATCAGCAAAACGAAGGTGGGTTAGAAAATCTCCATTAGTCTTTATTCCTTTGTTTTCCCAGTTCAGTGATTGAAAGATATTTTCCAAAGTGGAATTAAAGAGCTTCGGAGATATGGTGTCACCTTGTGTTGAACTTGTTTAGCACACTGCAGTCTTCCATGACAAATTTCTTGTTACACATAACAAAATCAATTTCACTTGTCCATCCATTAGGATGCCTCCATGTCCATATCCTTTGCGGCTTTTTCTTGAAAAAGGAGTTCATGATGAAAATCCCTTCTGCCTCTGCAAACTATACGAGAGTATTTCCACGCTGGTTTCTATTGCCGTGACCGAATTTACCTACTAAAATTTCATTCTGTTGCCGTTGGCCTATTTTTGCATTGGAATCTTCCATAATTGTCGTGAAGTGCTGCTTGCCTTTATTATTTAGATATCGAATTTCCTCATAAAATTCTTCAATGTATTCTTCAGGATGACTTATGGTGGCTGCATATGTTTGAATAATCTGAGCCTGGTATCTTCTCGAGAGTTGAATAACGAGTCATGCAGCTTTGGAAGAGGAACTTTCAACTTCTACAACTTTATCCTTCAGTTTGTTGTTTATTATAAATCCAACACCACTAGTTCTGCCAGTATCTGTCCCACGATAGTAGAAGAGACGGCCACTTTTCAGTTCAATGAGATTTTCTTCTTTTCTGCTTAACTCACTTAGCATGACAATGTCCCACTTGACACCTAGTAGTTTCTCTTTCAATTCAAGAAGTCTTGAATCAGAAGATAGGGAGCGTCCATTGTAAAACCAAGGTCAGCATCAAATAACAGCCTAGTCCGGACCTACGGTGATTCTTAGCACTCTCTGACTTCATGTCGCACTGGCCGCTGCCTTGACCAGGTACATTCAAGCTGCCGGAGACAGAGGGGCAAAATTTAAGTTGTGGAGTCATTTTGGAGAGGTTTGGCCATAACACACCATGCTGGCCAAGCGGGTTGGTAAGTATGGGATAGCATTTCCTCTAATCCCGATAGCATAGTTATACCGCTACTGGTGGTCGTCAGTGCCCCTTTAGTGGAAACAGGATGCGTCACGAAAAGGCGGGGTTGACATTTGTCAAAGAAAAGCCTGTGATGTTGCATATCACCTGACCTTACATCCCATATACACTGACGGAAAAAAATCCCAACACCAAGAAGAGGTTGTGTTTGATAAACGACAGTAGGTAGGCGGTGAGAGTACATCTGTAAGATGACTTCTATGCAAATTTGCGGTCGGCGCATACGTGTGGCACTAGTAGCACCCCTCCGAACATGCAAAGCAGGTTTGCTGTAAAAACGCGCTGTAACGTTCGTGAGCGTTACTTATCGTTCAGATTCGACGTAGTGTGTTGATGTTAGTCAAGAATGCCTTTAAGAAGACGAAGAAGCCGTTATCAACATCTCACGGAGTTTGAACGAGGTCGTGTAATAGGGCGACGAGAAGGTGGTTCTCCTATCCGCAATATTGCAGACCGACTTGGCAGGAATATAGTCACTGTGAATGGTTGGTCTCAGCTGTGGTCAAGGGAAGGTACTGCCTCAAGAAGACCGGGTTTCGGCCGGCCACGTGGCACTACTGAGAGGGAAGACCGCCGTGTACGGCGTATGGCCGTGGCGCAGCGTAATGCGTCTGCGGCGGCAATTCGAGCTTCAGTTGCCACCACAGGGACACAACGAACTGTTACAAATCGGTTACTTGAAGGACAGCTCCTAGCCAGACGCCCTGTAGCCTCATTCCACTTACTCCAAACCACTGCCGTTTGCGACGTAAGTGGTGTCAAGGTAGAGCTCATTGGAGGACGGAGTGGAGATCTGTTGTGTTTTGTGATGAAAGCCGGTTCTGCCTGGGTGCCAGTGATGGCCGTGTGTTGGTTAGAAGGACGCCAGGTGAGCGCCTGCAACCAACTTGTCTGCGGCCGAGACACGCTGAACCTATACCTGGAGTTATGGTCTGGGGAGCAATTTCCTATGACAGCAGGAGCACTCTCGTGGTTATCCCAAGCACCCTGACGGCACAGTTGTACGTCGGTCTGGTGATTCAACCTGTTGTGCTTCCATTCATGAACAGCACTCCAGGGGTGTTTTCTAACAGGATAACGCTCGCACGCATACCGCTGTTGTAACCCAACATGCTCTACAGAGTGTCGACATGTTGCCGTGGCCTGCTAGATCACCAGTTCTTTCACCAATCGAGCACGTATAGGACATCATTGGAATACAACTCCAGCGTCACCCCCAACCAGCATTAACCGTCCCGATATTGACCGACCAAGTGCAACAGGTATGGAACTCCATCCCACAAACGGACATCCAGTCCTGTACGACACAATGCATGAACGTTTGCGTGCTTGCATTCAACATTCTGGCGGTTACACCGGTTATTAATGTACCAGCATTTCAAATTTAAAATGTCTCTTCTCGCGCTTAAATTCAGCTGTGATCTTGAAACCTTAATCGATTAAATATGTTACCTATACTAATGTATTGCCGCCATTTCATTCCTCTACAACTATTTTTACGTGGTGTTGGGATTCTTTTTGCAGTCAGTGTATATCATTATTTACTGAAGGAAATGCACAAAAAGGACATGGTTACTCAACCCATTTCAGAATTTGGCTTTGCACTTTAATCAGTCAGCCAGTATTGAGGGTGGGTCGAAAGCTTTGCAATATATGGATCACTTTAATTCTTCATACGTACGTTACGACGAAAGCTGATTAGCATTCAAAGTATAGGCAATGTCTTCGTGCTGAACAGTCTTCGGCCATATGTCTGCCAGTTCCTCAATTCCGCGGCGGTACCAAGTGATGCAGATAAGTTCTCGTTCACACCAAGAAGGAAATGGGATAGAGCATAAAACTTACAGTTAATTCCACATCATCATCATCATCAACTATTACTAATCCAGTATTGGATGAAGGTTTCCCCATGTTTCTTAGACAACGGTCTGTCTTGTGCCATTCTCCTCCAGGTTATTCCCGCATACTTTCGAATTCCATCCACCCATCTCCCATGTTGTCTTCTTCTGGGTCTTTCCTTGTCTTCTTATATCATTTCAGAATAGTTGAAATTAAAACACACTCACTTGGCACAGCGTTTCTGGTGTTTATTTTAACCCTTCCAAAGAAAATTCTGAAATCTAGTTACTCAAATAGTGTTCTGCTGCTGATATTACCTCCGAATCATTCGAAAAATATTTTCCTTTCAAACCTTTTTTAGGTTTGGGGGACAGGAAATAGTCCGATGTTGCAAGGTCTGGTGAGTAGAGTGGATGGTCTATGCACTTAAACCTTAATTCCTCAAAACATCCGTTGTTGTGCCAGACTTGTGAGCCAGCGCCTTGTGGTGCAAAAAGAGAACACCTTTCTCGTCTTTTTTTCCATCAACGCCTCCTTTAATTAACACAGCAATATGGAAAAATATTTAATACTCATTGTTTGGCCCTTCGGGAGATAGTCAAAATTGTTTGGCCCTTCGGAGATTGTAAAACGCATTCCGAATCCCAAAAACCTTTGCCATGGCATTTCCTGCAGACCTTTGAGCCTTGAATTTCTTTGGCTGTGGAGAATTCGAGTTCCGCCACTACAGAGACTGTTGTTTCGTCTCTGGATCGTAGTGATATAACGACGTTTCATCAACAGTCAAAAGTCGCTGCAAAAAATTATCACCAGATAGCTCAAAATGCTACAAAACCGATTTGGATGTGTCATTGCGTTTTCTTTTCTCATCGCCGTTCAAACATTTAAGCAGCCACTTCCCTGTCATATTCTGCGTACTCAAGTGCTCATCAAGTATGAACCCAACGCGTTTCCTGGATATCTCCAGTGTCTCAGATATTGTTTCAGCCGGGATTCGCAGATCTGAGGAAATCAAGGCATGAAGACGATAAACAATTTCTGGTGTTGTCACTGTTGCAGGCCTCCCATATTTTGCCGCATGTTCGGTCACAAAGCCTCTATGCTGAAAGTTGGCACTCCAATTCTTCACAGTGGAATATGAAGGGCACTTCTCACTTAATGTTTGCGTCATACACTCATAGATTACCTTTGCAGTTTTTTTTTGCGGGAACAGAGATTTCATGACAGCCCTGAATTACACATTTGAAATTTCAACACTTTGCATTGACATGATTCAGTTCACGACGTCAAATATCTGCATTGAAAGGAGATAATAGTGTGAAAATTGGAACTTTACAATACAAAAGAACAGTATTTCGAGCTGCAGTGACAAAATAATGCTACATATACAGGAAGTTGACATTTCCCGAGGTGGACCAACGTCCAGCTAGTAAAGTGTCTGGTTGTCCCTGATGAAAGATTGAGATTTACAAAATTATTTTGCTTCTTGGTGGGCTTGGTTGTTTTACTTTACCCAGTAGTTAATCGCCGTAAGAGTTCCGAGAATGCTGTGCTACAAACAGATGAACACGCAGATTTCCTGAAGAGGAGTGACCCTCTATATCAAATAGCCATTTCCGTGAATACGATAATTTAAAAAGGGTTTATTAATCTTTATAAAATAAGTTTTAATATAATACTGCAAAAAATTGAATTATACGCTCTTACTAAAGTTATTCATATTGAGACACAATATAATCAGTTACAGGCTTCTTCACTACGTTACTATAAAACACTGCGTAGAAATTCCGGTTAATTTCGACATTTCAGAACAAGCAATGTTTCGCCGAATTGAGCGGAACATTACCATATTCCCTACCAGTATGAAAATATTTCATTATCACAAATATCTAAAGCATACGTACACCTTTCGTCTGGAGTCAGCATCACAGCTATTTCAAATTTCTGTTTACTGAAAAAATATGCACATGGACATATGTATTCAAAGTAATTCCAATAGAAATATTAAAAAAATTAATCAGATTTTACATTCAGGCAAGAGTTCATAGTAACACCAGCGGTTTTGGTGTTACGAGATGGTTTCATCTGTCCATCACGCAATTTCGAGTGATGGTTTGAAACCATCACGTAAATTGCTCTCTATACCGCTCATTATACTTTCTCAAGGAGAATCATTTTTTATACTATTTTTCAGATATAACAAATTCTTTTGTGATCATGGTAAAACGCTTTTCGTGACATAAGTTAAATCTGCAAAAATGTTTGAAAATTTCAGAAAACCCAGTCAATAAATATTAGCGTGGTTATGTACAATGTAATACATATGGAAAACAAGAGAGTTGAAGAAAACCTTTTCGGAAAAAGGGGCAAGTGGTTGAAAATTGCCCTCGTTCTCAGAATTCACAAACTTGTTCCCTGCACAATTAAATTTCTTTTTTTATCTGCTTTCGGACACTTACAAAAGGAAGAAAGGATAAACAAGGTCGATGAAAATGTTATATTGAAACATTCAATATTCAGCTAAAGCCCATTTGCAGTTCTTAAAAATATGCAAACCATTGTGTGTCATTGATTGTCATATACCTTGGCTGCGGTCTCTAAGCTATTGAAAGCATAGTTTTCCAATTAAACGCCGTCTTATGGAGTTTTCAAAGTGAAACTTCTTTCATAGTTTGACTCTCTTTTCAGTTCCATCCAGGCATTATATCAACGGTCAGATTCTTCCAGAAATTTAAAAAGAATATTTAAAGACACAGAATTTTTCTTTTTGGAAATCAGGAAATATTGAAAAAGTTTACGCCATGAGCATCTAAAGTGTGTTAAAACATATGTTTTTCTTTATTGGTTTGTTGGTGGTTTAACGATCACCGTGAGCAACTCAATGGTTTATAAGCAGTCGCCGGTCTCGAATTTATAGCCACTGACACCATGGAAGGGGAGATCAAGTGCCGTAAGACAAAGAAATCATCCATGCCTCACCGGGATTCGAACCCGGACTCATTTCAGACGACCGGCCACAAGCCATCGCTTAGACCACTGTGACCCCAGGACACGTAAAACATATGTAAAACAACAACTTCCAAATTTATAAAAAAGTGTCAGAAAAATTAAACAAGAAAGATGACAACGAATTTTCGGGTGTAAAGAGCACGTCTTTTGAATCCGTTCTGACGCAAATTGAATTTATCAAAGCTATTCAAAGTCAATGGAACCGGTATGGGAAACAATAGTTTCTGACGGAAGAAAGAAGTTTCTCAATCGGGTTTTTAATCCCTCAGATATTGCTGTAAACGGAATTCTGAGCTTACGCCCTTTGGTTGCAGACTTGTGCGTTAAGAAAAACATGAATTTCTATGAGAAACATTTCGCACCGGAAACGTTCTCCAACATAGAAACAATTTTTCAAATCGAACTCTTAGAAACAGAGATATCGACAAAAATAAAATGTGACTTTACGTCCCCTGGTGAAAAAACTAGGCATCATTTTAGGAAGAAAGTGTCCTCAAAACGTTTTTCCATATGAGCACTATCGGTCCAAGAAAAAGAAATTTACTCCAGTTTTCAGGAGCCCAGATTTTGCTACAACTACATCAGAAGCAGAAATTAACTCTTATGCCCCATGGTGACCAAACAAATTTTTACCAAACATTAGAAATTATGTGCAAAATATATTCCATCAGGTCTTGTTTGCGATTCAGGCAGAATTTTTCAAATCGGAGTTTTAGAAGCAGAAATAACGCAGAAAACGCAATTTACCTTTGTGCCCCATACCGGTAAGTCTACGATTTACTTGAAAATCTTGAATTTATAGGAAAAACATTTCGCATCGGAAGCACTATCCAACAAAGAAGGAATTTTTCAAATCGGACTCCTAGAAGCAGAGATATTAACAAAAATAAGATTTACATCTAGGCCCCTGGCGTAGAACCAATGCATTATTTCAAGAAGAAAATATTCCTAAAAGGTTTGTCGAAATAAGTAATATTGGTGAACAAACCACTTTTTTTCAATCGAGATTTTAGAAGTTCATTATTTGCTGCAAATACATCAGAAGCGGAAATTGAGACTTACGCCACCTGATAGCCAAACCATTTTTTCAAAAATTAGAAATAATGTGCAAAGGATTTCCCATCAGGAGCTGTATCCGGTGCAGAAAGTATTTTTCAAATCGGAGATTTAGAAGCAGATATATAGGGGGAACGCAATTTACCAATACTCCCCCTAGCGGAACTATGAATTAATTGAAAATTTTGAAATTATATGAAAAACATGTCACACTGGAAACAGTATCCAACAAATAAGGGATTTTTCAAATCGTACTCCTAGAAGAGGAGATATTAACAAAAATAAGATATACTTCTACGCCTCCTGGCGTATAAGTATATCTTATTTTATCATCATTTTAAAAAGAAAATGTTTCTAAAAGGTTTGTCGACATGAGTACTATCTGTCTACAAAAGACGAATTTTTTCAATCAAGAATTTAGATGCTTATATGTTGCTGCAAATACATCAGATGCGGAAATTAAGATTTACGCCCCCTGGTGGCCAAACCACTTTTTTACAAAAAATTAGAAATTATGTGCAAACAATTTCCTATAAGGGGCTGTATCCGGTGCAGAAATAATTTTTCAAATCGGAGATTTAGAAGCAGAGATATAGGGGGAAACACAATTTACTTATACGTCCCCTAGCGGAAAGTCTATGAATTACTTAAAAATTTTGAAATTATATGAAAATCATGTCACACTGGAAACACTATCCAACAAAAAAGGTATTTTTCAAATCGGACTCCTAGAAGTAGAGATATTGACAAAAATATGATATACATCTACGCTCCCTGGCAGAGAAACTGTGGACTATTTTAAGAAGAAATTATTCCGAAAATGTTTAACGACGTGAGTGACATCAGCTCACGAAAGAATTTTTTTAATCGATATTTTAGAAGCTCCGATTTTATGGCAAATACATCAGAAGCAAAAATTAACACTTACGCCCCCTGGTGGCTAAAGTATTCTTTATCAAAAATTTGAAATTATTAGCAAAATATTTTCCATCAGGAGATGTACCGCTGAAGAAAAAATTTCAAATCGGAGTTTTAGAAGAAAAGTTATCTGGAAAAAAGGTATTTACTTTTTCCGCCCTCTAGCGGAAAATCTATGCGTAATTTGGAAAAGTAACTATATCTAAAATACTTTTCGACATAAATGGAATCGAAAGATAAAATAATTTTTTCAATCGGATGTTTAGAAGCAAATATTTGGAATAAAACGTATTTTCGAATTCGACATCATCTGCATTTACGCCACCTAGCGGCAAAATTGTACATCGTGAAAAAACGAAATAAATGTAAATCATTCGCATATTTCAAGCGTCCCAATGCAAAAAGAATTTTTCACATCGGACAAATCGTTGCAGAGATACCGTTAGTACAGACGGACGGACGGACTGACGGACAAACCGGTAACATAAGAACGATCTTTTTTTGAAAAGACGTGCTAAAAAACGTGTCAAACGTGTTTTCAATTTTTTTATTATTGAAGAACGGATCTTGAAGCTGGTCAATTTCCGAATTTTTTCTCTCTGAATGAGATCATCACAGAGAATTAAAAAATATATATCCCATTTAAGAGAGCAAACGTTTTTCACTCCCTAATATTGTAATATCCAGATAAATACAATTTATTTCCAATTACTGGAGCAGTAAAGCGACCTCTGCTCCAGTGGCGCAGTGGTTCTAAGCGCTGGCCTGTGACTATTCTTTGTAGATGGCACTGGGTTCGAATCCAGCTTTGTCTTATAGCAATGGCTCTTCCTCTTACCCGGACAAGCGGCCGAAAATTGGCGATTGTAACTGCTTATAGCCAATCGAATTTCTCACAGATGGCGAAATAATGAAATTGAAAAAGATATGTCAAAGGTTATGTACTCAACAATTCCCCCCCCGAAAAAAAAAAAAAAGATCAAATTATCTTGGTAGAACCTATGATTCGAAGTTTACTGTAAGCTATTTGAAACATGGAAGGTTACTTCCTAAATTACGCGCCGTAAAAAAACACTCTCCTCATTTCTCTTCCGGCCAGAGTCGAACGACTTGCCAGAAACCTACGTCTCTGTCCACTCGAAGAGGAAGTGGATTTCATGAACTGCATCTGGGAAGAAATAGCTCTTGAAATCGTTTTATTCAGTGCCACGAATTTGAATTTTTTTTATTATTGTTCTAGGGTTACACAGAAAACAGATTCTATGAATGTATCCAGCAAAGTCCTAGGACAACATGTAAAAGATTGCGAATAAAGCCTCTTTTTCAAGCTCCTAAATTTTCAGCAAGGGCAACATTCTGCAATAGAATGTTAGTGCAATAGTTGAAATAATAGGAAGATCTGTGTCAGTCAACATTTCGGTTCTGCGATAAATTTGCTTTGTTGGAGGGCATCTTCGCTGTGCCAATGCTGTACTACAGCAAACGTAATTGTTCTAACAGCCGTAAATCTATTTTTCTGTATCTCTTTACATAAAGCTACGAATCACTAGAGTCATATCTCTTCTCCAAACACAGTTTATTCACATCGTGACAACTTTTCGTTGAAATACACAGCTTGGGAGAAAATACCTTCCTATTATTTCAGTGGTAATTATTATAGAATGTAAGTTTGTTTCACCAGAATTGCTCTGACAAAAATATCAGATAAAGCTATAACTTTTTTCTCCTTAGGAATAGTAACTGAAAAACTACTTGTAAACTAATTCAGACAGTTTTATGAAAAAACATGGCAGAAGTTCCTAGGAGGTCTGAAGATATACGAGATGCTACCAAGTAAAAATAAACAGTAAGGGTTGTTCTACGCTAACAAGGAGTGAATACAAGAAATTTACATCTATAGAGAAAACGTGAAAACTAAACGTTTAAGAAACACATATCATGAGTTGTGAAACTTTTTGAGATTGAACCTGCGGCGCTGTTCAGAGAGGCTAATGCTTTTTGGCGAAAGTTTAATTTAAAAAATCTGAGAAAACAGTTTTATGTTGCTTACTGTTCGCCATTAATGAAAAAATCACGATTTAAGCCTTTGTTAGTAAAGTTGATTAAAATGTCAGAAAAATAATTTTCAGATTGTTATTTAACCGGGAGCTGTTAAAGTACAGAGAAAGAGCACAAAACATAAATATATTCGGCTGCACTTAGAAAACTTTGATTCATGCCATACTTTTAACAAATTGCAATGCCTAAATTTTACTTTGCTTCATAGCAAATGTACATTTGACTACACGTAAACCAGATTGTCCTGAAGAATATTTAAAAAAATGCATCTACACCTACGACAATTCGACACCTGCAATGCCCAGCTAAGGACCAAAAAAAGTGGTCAAATAAAACAAAAGCGTAATATCTGAAATCAATTACTACATATAAATATTTTTGAACATAAAACTGTAGACTGTTAAGTTTGCATCTCTTAATGACCTCACAACTATAATATACTGTATATCAATTGCAATCAGAGTAATAGAACGTTTCAAATACAAAATATATTTCTTCCGCTCTTGAATTAAATTAGCCTTCGACGTTTCCCAGATGCCTATTCTTGGCGACACGAAGGTAAAAGTGTCATCGAATTGGCCACATTTTGGGAATACACATTAAACCAGTTGCGTAACTATCCAAAATCCGAAACCAAAGGTTTTAAACTTCCTATGCTGCAGGGTTGTTAGGTGTGTTCAATTCGCTACATACCAAATGTGTCTTACAAACTCAAGAACGCCCTCAAGAACATGAACTACGGTGTCGGCATAAGGCCTCCTGCATCTTTATATGACATGCTTAAGCAAAATACTGATATACTCCCTCTTTTCAAAGAAAGGTTTTTATACGATCCATTTTAATATGCGGACGGCTCAAGACGGTACTTCACATTGCAATGACTAAGCTTTTGTTTAGGATTGAAACCATCTAGCATAAAGTGACATAAAGTAGAGAAAAGTTACCACGGTCCTATAGAGAAATATCAGTATCAAGTCCGCTACTCCTGGGTAGGATGATATTATGAAATTAGTTAGATATTAGTTCCCAAAATCTACAGCCATTTGAGAAACCTTGAATTTTTTTACCGTGAGTGATGTTTGAAATCCTAGCGTCTCTCTGCAGTCGCCATAAATTTGGGACCAGTTCTTCAAACAACACCTCTGGTCTAACCAGGATACTGAATGCCCAACCAATGTGACGCCTTGTGTCTTTGAATGAAAATACAACGTGTTTATTTCTTTCTACGGTCAAGTCACTGCGTTCAAATTGTTTAAATGTTGTATTATTATTTAGATTTGAGTTTATGTTTATCATCCTCGAAAAAGCCATCGTGTTTATGTGCGGAATATGGGAAATCTTTGTTCTTATTCTTACGCCAAAGGATCGGACTACTACTATAGTTTTGCTATTTTATGCAATGATGGTGTAGAGCAACTGGTTATTGACTAAAAAAATGCGTTGCATAATCATTACTGAACGTGCAATAAGTTTTACACGTTTTCTTTGTAATTCACAGAACCAATTTTCATGCTCCACTCCACCTGTACTGTCAGTTTCAACATATTACACTACGGACTGGTATTTTAAGAAGGATGCCGTTTGCACGGTACAAATCTTATGTGATTAAAATTCACTTGTAAGAATTTCCTGTATATACTCCCAGGTTTTAAAGGCGGACTCATTTTGAAGTGTAACAGAATCCCTATGCTCTTGTGCAAATAATATAATCGAATTCTGCGATAGGGATTTACTTTTGCAATTCCAAAGCTTTTCTATGAAAATAACTTCCTCTCTAGCCACGCATTTCAAACATTTAGTTCAGTCAAACGGTTTTCTCTGAATCTGGTTATTATTGGAAAAATTCATGGAACAGTATGTGATAGACATAAAACAGAGCAGCAAATAAACAAGAAAAGGAAAGAAATTTTAAGCTACTATCCGTTTATCTGAGTAAAAAATAAATATGTTTGTCAAGCATTCATGGATCAGTGGATGTTTTTCGCACGGTGACAGCTCACTACAAATTGAATAATAAGCGTTACAAGTTTCACGTGACTTGACTTTACTAAACATTTGAACAAAAATAAAACACAGTGGGAAATCAGCATTTTAAAGCGCGAAATATGCTGGTTTATGAGGTATTATTGTCTAGCGGAAAGTATTATGAAAGTATGGGATCCAACTTTTTTTCCAGTTCTGGAAAAATGCCAACGTCGCATAACACGTAGTAGCTTGTATTCTCCGTGGTTTCTTGGAAGGCTGTTAGGCCGCCTCGGTGGCGCAGTTGTCAAAGCGATGGCTTATGACCATTCGTCCGTGAAAGGCACGGGTTCGACTCCCTGTGAGGCATGGATGTTGTGTTTGTCTTACGGCACTTGCTCTCTCCCTTCCCTGGAACCAGTGGCTTCAAATTAGGGGTAGGGGACTACTTATAGCCCATTGAATTGATCACGGTGGTCGTTAAACCTCCAATAAAGAAGAAAGAAGGCTGTTAGCTTAAGGTTGGAGTAAGGAGCTACTTTTAGCTTTTGCACATAAAGGCGGCGAACTACAACTTCAGTTTCTGGCAAGGCAGCGAAATAGAACTTCCGTTTCTGGCAAGGCGGGGGATGCTTTAAATTTATGTGCGCGGATTCTAGTTCAAAAACCAGTTCGATACTTCTATGTAACGTCTTTGATTTCTATCACGGTGTAATAACGATATTTCGTATTTACCAGAAAATTGTAAGTAAACAGCAGCAATTGCAAACAGGAAAAAGAAATGATTCAAGGGACCAGACGACCTTCCAATCACTTACGATATAGGTTTGACGTTTGCGTGATTAGTATAGAAGCTTGCAACGGAATCCCGAGGTTAGCATGGGTTCTCTAAGAGACCTCCGAAATTTAAACCAAAAGAGTTTTATTCTCAGTATTTCTCGCAATTAAATTATTTTAACGAATACGTGAATACTAATACTTATGTTAAGACGGCATCTCTTCAAAAAAGTATATGTGTAGCATTTGAAATTATCCATGTCCGCGAGGCAGTGGAAAGGAAAAGAAAAATTCATCAGTGAAATTTTGATAAAAAAGAAAATAAACAATAGGGAATACTAATACAAAACGTCAAGGTATACTGGTTAAAATTTCACATAATTTCCCCAAAATATCTCAATTTCGGGTAGTTATACGTATGGCAAACTCTATAACACTGGAATTCTATCGTTTGTGTGTAGCTGATTTACTGAAACACTACATAAAACAAAACTTCGCCTATAGTTAAATACGAGTCACTCAAATTAATTCACGAAGTTTACTTACAGTTAATATTTTATTGCTGTCAATAGGCACTTAATTTTTTGCACTTCCGCAAGGCGAGATCACTAACACTTGGTTTATATACACAATCAATTAACTACACAAATCCTAGAACTAGAACTAATATCCACTAGAACCCAACACTGTTACAGTATTAAAGTGGAACGCATAAAATTCACAAATACTTCAACGGCCATTTAAGCAGTCGTTTATCCAAACGAACTATTAGTGTTCACCATCCAACATCTCTCTCAATAAAACAAAACAATCGCTGCATTGCCTTTTTATCTATTGTTCTTATCCGGGCACCCATACGTCACTTTTTCCGACCTCAGGGTGGTACCAACAGTATTCTCGTTTGAGAGAACAGACATAACGTTAAGTTTGGAAAGTAGAAAAGAGAACGAACTCAAATTTACATAGGAAAAGGAAATAAAAATGAAAGTTAACTGAGAACATTCGTCACAGGATGAAGGTCATGGTTGATGTTTCAACAGTAGGAATCAGTCAAGTATTACAAGCAAAGTTATGTACTGTATCTTCAACACTTCTTCTAATGAATGACTTGCAACGAAGGAAACAAAAAACAACATTGATTGATCGTTGTTCGCAAACCGTGAGAGGAATCCCAGAAATGTTTCACTTTTTTTTCTTTTTTTTTACGCATAGTTAATGAATGGGAATTTCGAAAAGTAAATAAACACGATTAACCTGATTTCGGATAGGGCTAACTTGGTTTTACTCCCATTAGCTCTTCAGAAGAAAATTCGTTATTGTATACCTTTCATATGGAAGAAAATATCGAGCCGGCGTGCTTGATTCCACATTAAGCCAAGCATTCATGGACAGCATCTGATGAGGAATCAGGAACTTCTTTTCCTGGTTGCAAGGGTGTTTTCTGTTTGCTTTCATATGCTACCTGATTTACTTCCGGTTCTTGTGCTTTTGTTATTCACCGGATTGACACCCCGATCCCAGCAATAATTAGCTCTGCTGCCGTGATGCTGTAACTATATCCAGTTGGTGCTCTGCTGTTATTCGCCTAATTTCCTGCTGAGATTTTCATATCCTAAACCCTACTTTAAATCTGTTAAAATGAAAACACTGAAGCTCCACCGGCTGGAGATAAAATCCGCCCATCTATTTTGCTTATCGAAAATTCCACCTACATTAGAGGTGATAATAGAAGCAGATGCAGCGGATCTAGAACAATATATATAAACGTTCATTTTTTTTTGTTATTTGATTGAAAGTTTAACGGTAACGAGAGCAACTCGATGGGCTGTAAGTTGTTGGATGTCCCTAATTCCAATCCACTCTTTCCAGGGAATGGGAAGTACCAGTGCAGTGAGATAACACAATATCCACGGCTTACCGGGATTCGAACCCGGATCTTTCTCAGACAAATGGTAACAAGGCAGCGCTCAGACCACTGGGCCACCGGAGCCGTATTTCTTCTTTTCAAATCAGATATCTTGAAAAATTTGAGATCTTTAAAGTCAAAACTGCTTTTTTCCGTAAGAAGGTTTTTACACTGTCTATTGCGACCACCTGCCCACCGTTTGATAAACAGATTCATAATTTTCACAGAAGATCATGCTTAGGGAAGTTATTCCAATGAAATAAATACGTCCTGACACCAGGCAAGAGTGACGTGCGAAATGTAGTTCTCTATGGAGATCATTTAAAGAATTCCACATGAATGCGGTGTGCTTCGCTAATAGAACGGACCCGTAGAGCTTTGCGTTTTCGATTGAAGGAGAACAAGACCTGTATTCGAAAATGTGACCAAAAAGAAGTCATCGATGGCGAACACACTGTTACGGAAGGGAACATAAATTTTCCTCTTTGAAGAAGCTATCCCAATTAACATGCAAGATTTAACCACCAAATTTGATATTTTGGAAGCTTTCCATATACACTGCCTGACAGAGAAAATGCCACACCATGAAAACGTGAACGCAATGCCATGAAATTTGCAGGGTGGTTGAACACATACGAGTTATGCAAATGATTGCACTTGCAGGACAATCGCACGAAACAGTTCTCAGGATATAAGCTGACAACCAGACCGTGAGGCCATCGGTTGAATCGTCGTCACGGCGCAGAGAAGTGAGAAGTTCCACTATGACCTGCGTCTGGAGAACGCACAAGGGGTGCCAATGCTGTACATGACGTCGTCGTACGCAATTTCGTCGAATGCATGAGTCCACGAGAATTGTTCGTAGGCCTTTGTACTCACCGGATGGTCCTTGCGTCGTATTTAGGAAGAAACGCAACGTGATGCCACGACCGTCGGGTCGCATTTGGAGACAGTGCTCCCAAGAAGGATCTGTACAACGTCATAGGGAGATCGTGTACAACGTCAAGTAGGGGGATCTGTGCAACGTCATTGGGGGACCAATCTTCGCATCCGACGTCAAGTGCCATAGCGGGCCGACACACAGACCACAACGGCCTCATATTTTGCGGAGTGTACGGAGAGGCTTGGATGCTTCGATGTGGACGCGGATAGTGTCGCGGCGATTGCCTGCGTCTGATTTACTGTTCAGCCGTTCATTGTGATGGATACCCTAAACAGCGAGTCATCGTTGTCACCACTTAACGCGGTGTCGCTGAAGAGCTGCGCGTGAGGTGCCGATATGGAACAGTGTTATGTTCTTGGTGACGAATCGCGGTTCTGTCTCACCAGGGATGATCGCCGTGTGACAGTCTAGAGGCAAGGTGGCTTTCAACGGGCGGATTCATCATCCATTTGTGGAGCGCCGCACGACCTGGCGCCTTTGTGGTGTGAGGTGCTAACAGAACCAACTGCTGCACAACGCTGGTAGGGATTACGGGCACATTGATGGCTACCCCCTCGCTATGTTGGCGAGGTGCTGCGGCCAGTAGCACTATCGTATATGCAGGTCATTCCTAAACCTAGTTTTGTAACAGAATAACTCTCGGCAGCATACCGCTCGCATCAGCCTAAATGCTTTACGCGCTGTACGGATGCTTCGGTGGTCAGCGCACGATCACCCGACCTCTCGCCCGTCAAGCATCTGTCGAGACACGATTGGACGTCGGTTGAGTAACCTCCCACCCCCACAACATGGAAGATAAACTGTGGACTCGGATCAACACCACATGATCTACGATACCACAGAACACTATTAGGACTCTAACTGCTATGATGAAATGTCGTATTCAACGCTGTGTTTCCAAAAATGGTTGCCCAGCCAACTCCTTATTGATCATCTTGCATATTCCGCTACTGAAGCGTAGTCTGTATGTGACAAAAATTAATTTTTTCAAGACCTATTTGGCTATCTGTGTGTGGCAGAAGTTTGGTTCGTTTTTTGAGTACATTGCTTCATGGTGTGGCATGTTCTCTGTCAGGCAGTGTATATCGGAAACTTGGTAATGACATGGAAACTTGTATATAAACTGTATATCAGAAACATGGAAACGTGTATATATCAGAAACATGGAAATGTGTATATCAGAAACTTGTTTTGTATATCGCAACTTGTTAATAACATGTCATCCACACCATTTCTACCATGCGCATGGAAGCACCTAACCAAAACCCGTGACTGTAAATACCATTTTGATGTCATGTATAGTTTTAAATATTTACGTGCCATTCGTTCTGATGAAGCCAGGCCAGAGACCAGCGAAACCTTGGCTGACTTGAAAAAATAAAATATTCGTGGCAAACGTTGTATTTTATTAATGTGGTTATGTAATCTTCTCAAAAACTGTAGTCGATGATTTCAAGAATACATCAGGTAGTCTAATACAAACAGTTCACGGGCTGAAAATGTCTTTGTCTATGCCACATCCCGAGGTTTCCAATTTTGCTCTACATACCGATAGTATGTGGGAATTCAAGTTGCATCTCTCTCTCTCTCTCTCTCTTGGCAAAAAAGGTACTTTCTCAAACTGTTCATAAGTCGTTTGAAATCGCCGTTCGGGTTCTCCTTGGACGGAAATATTTGTATGAAACTTTAAGAGTCATTCCTTCCGTCTTTCTAGGGCTAGTGGTTCTTGCTCACAGTACTCCGAAACTGGATTTGCTATTCTACCGGTACTACCGAAGAACATTTTTTAGATGATTGATGGAAAAGGGAATGCGCACAAGTTTATAAATATATTTAATCCTGTTTATTAGCCAGTATGTATTTCAACAGAAACGGCTCTTGCGCATCGAAATGTCGAATTGCCAAATTTCTTTCTCTGCTCTTCAGAGGAAAATATCATGTATTTATTATTTCAGACATTCCTCTATCCATGTATTGATTAATCAACTGCTGTTCCCCAGAAAGTTTACTCCAGCTTTTATTTGACAGAGGTGAGGAATTCTTTTTCTTGTGGATAATGTAGAAATGAATACCTGTTTCTTCCTTTAATCTTTCTTCTCTCTTTATCGGGGAAGCAAAGAGCAGTCTTGGAGCGTTAAAATGGGAGATGTAACTTCACGAGATGGGAGATGTTCCTCACGGTTCCTACTCAGATTTTCACAAAAACCACAGAAATGTGTCGCAACGTAATCCGGAGCCTGAGGCACTTGCGGCTAGCCCTCTCTTTATCCAATTATATATTTTAGGCATCACTAAATTATATATATCTAATTCCCAATTAATTGAAATCCAGGCCAGCTCCCTGTAACATTGATCTCCTTGAAATGCCCTACAGAAGAATGACAGGTAGCAAAGATATCAGAATAGTATTTTAATAAAACATGATTGCTACAAAATAATAACAATTAAAGTAATAATAATAATAATGAGAGAACTACAAGAAAAACATAATAACATTTGCAGATGATGCCACCCGTAGATCGCATTAAACAACCAATAAAACACGGAACATATTTTAGCTGGCTACACTCTTTTCGCTTCCAAAACAAAAAATTTAACAGTCACAACAATTTAGCCGAGATCCTGAAACCAAAATGTATCCAACAGAAGTAAATGGTTAGTTCATTTTAAGAAACTCTGCTAAAAAAAAAGGACAAATAAACCAGTATTTTCCTTATGAATTTGGATAATTATCATTTTCATTCTTATTCTCTTGCAAAGATTTTTCAAGAAATTAAATTCGAAAACTCAATATTTGTAGGCAAAGCGTGCGAGAAGATTTTGAACAACCCAAGTACCGGACTTTCCAGAAGGATAACTACTATTTACCCATCCTGTTAAAACAAAATACATGTGTCATTAAAAGCATAATCGTTTAGAACGAACCAAAAACGTCTATGAATTACCTAACTTTCCAAATACACCAGTAACATATACAGATAACGAAATGGATTAGGTAGCAACCGCTTTCATGGACAAAACTCGTTTTTTGTGCCTTTCAGTTCTTAATTTTCCTTTCCGTAAGTCTTAAGCTTGCAAGTTGATATTATATAGCACATGAATATAATCGCAAAAATGATGAATTTCCCGAAATTTGAAATACGGTAATTGAGGGATTTCTCAGATTAACTAAGTTTAATATTGCCACCACTAAACACTGAGCACATAAAACAACCTGTTGTTCAAACAATGAGGTACAAAGCAGTACCTTACAAAAAGATTTTATTGAGAAATAGCAAAAGTGAAATATCAGATAATATGTAGAAAATTTTAGGAAGGGAGAGTCTGACCTAGATCTTAACCAACCCTCAGGAACAGGAAGCTGGGAGAGTTGGGCTAAAGTGCCCATAGGAAAGTGACAACGGAGGAGAAGTAGAAAGGGGGAGGAACACGATCTTATTTATTACCCGGGGTCAGACGGCTAAACGTGCCTATCCAACGCACGGCGGGTATTCAGTGGTTCCAACCTGGCCAGGAGCAAACCTGCAGGTTATCTCCATGGCAGCCACCACTAGGCTACCCAAAAGCGAGTTTTCCATTATTCAAATTAAATATATTTCTAATTCGGCTTTTTGTGTAATAAACTGCAAACTGTTTTATTTAACCGGTTGGTTAAAAATTAAGAGGATAATCGTGCGTGCTTGATATACACCGAGTGATCACTGAATTATGATTACCAATTTAGAAAGTGGATTCGGCCCGTTGATTACGTGGTTTCC